>RDRW01000260.1:0-92500 GCA_007896445.1 Puccinia hordei | reverse complement strand
AATATTCGGCTGGGAAATCAGTTGATGCCACTGGGTCTAATAGAAAGGAGGAGACATGAGCAGGCAGTTTTCAAATCAGAAAAAAAAAGTAGAATAAATGGCTAACCTTTCAAGTAAAACGTGTCTTGCGATTCACGAGCGGGATGTTGCTGAGGCACAAAAAGGGAATCAAAACACCAAAACGATGTTTCTATATATTTGTCTGTAGGCATTTCCGTGAATCTAAACTTTCCAACGTCCAACGATTAAACATAAAATTCATCCTTGTCCACGAAGAATAATTGAAACGAACCCCATTTCAAAAAAGATATTTCGAAACTCTTCCCGAACTTTCATCAGAGGATGTAGCGCCCCAGCATTGGGTGGGACTCCTTCGGCGTTGAAGTTGTAAGGCTTGAAGGTGGCCGTCTTCCATCTCCCGCTATTTGGTCAACAAGAATCAGTATCATTCTTCCTTTTACCTTGGCCAAACGTGGAGATACGTATCCACGGCAGAGAAACTAGTGGTGAGATGAGGGAGAAACTGACGATGTCAAGAGTTCAACGGTTAGGTCAGTCTCGGGTCGCTCAATGACAGTTGAAAACTTCGGTCCTTTCTCGATCGAAAAATAAAGGTATTTCCTGTGAGGGTTAACAGATGAGCTGACATTAACTCCCGCTTATGATGATTGCGATCACAGATAATCAATTCGTCAAGGCTTTCCTCTTCTCGCACAGTTTTCGTTTGCGATAATCTGCCATGTTTGATCCTTTGGCATCATCCGAGGGTAATGAGCCAGTTTGTTCGATCGAGACGAGATCCAATTTGGTCAAGTCGGTGATTTGATCTGTAGTGACCTACTCGAGACTTGATTACATTGGTGTTGGATTGTTTTCTTTAGAAACTTTCAAATGTTTTAGTCAACTCACTGCTCGGATGAAGCCTCCATCCGGCCTCTTCTTGATCCATTTGTTCCGAAACGCTTTCCCCTGTCCGATCTTAGCAGCATCTTCACCAAGCGCTGTTTGTAATTCGCGCATCAACAATCCATCCTCGCCCAGGGCTTCCCATACACGGTATTCATGACTTCCAGATTGTGCTACGGCTTGACCCTCAGGAGTAAGAACATGAATTTCGATGTTGTGGGTGTGATAGACGACCATCTGCGGACATGTAGCAAAAGCGGTTATGCCAAGTCAGTTTCTATTTTACTCATCACAAGAATAAACCGCAGGCTCCGACCTCTTTTGCAACCAAACTATCCAAGGCACTTTTGACAGCAAGTTGGTATTCTGAGGATGAACTTTCGGCGTTTGCTGCTAGGCCATTCGGGTAGCTCAGCTTCCGTGTGTCAGGGACCGGAGCCGAGTCGAGAACAGACAGGATGTGTTGCTGGATGTCATCCGTTTCGAAATTATTCATGGCGTTGCTTTCTTCGAGTCCAACTGGCCAACTGTGAAAGAAAATCTCGTGGTTGGTGCAGGATCCAGAGGCGGTCCAGCTCGGGTACCCGGTGACTACTGAACCTTGGCCTCCGGACGGCTGTTGATTTCGGTGGATCGGGGAGTCGGGGACCCAAACTTGACAAGTGGTGATGCCGATCATGGGTGGTTGCACTCGTTCGCATCTGATCAATTCCTGCTTTCGTTCGGCTTTCCTCCAACCCGCCGTGACTCGTCATTCTACCAATCATCATGGAAACCGACTTTCGAACGTCTGTTCAACAGCTCGAGGCTATTCTTCAAGATCCCAAAGATTCTTACACATTCGTGTCAAACCATGGAAAGAACCCTCAAATATTGCCTTACCTAATCCAAATACTCACCGAACCAACCTATGAGACCAACAGCCCGCTGAGGATCCAAGCGGCTATCCTGATTCGTAATGCCCTAGATAGCTGGTACCGAAAACTCAGTCCGATCCAAATCGAGAATTCAGCCAAGGTCGAACTGGGCAAAACCCTAATCGAAAACGTCTTGGCCAAAGGCGAGAGAGATTCCGTCGTACGCAAGCAAGTGACCCTTTGCGTAGGGAAGATCGGCAAATCAAACCTCGACGCCAACCTTTCGAACTTATTTGAAGATCTGACGCTTCATATCCGAGACGTGCTTGGCTCAGCTGATTGGTCTCGAGATCCATCAAATTTTTACATCTTGAATGGATGCTTGGGCGGCTTTTATCAAATCATCCAAAACTTGGTCAGCAATCGTTCAACAAGAGGCCAGCTTCTTCTTCGGGAGGTAAATCTTCGTCTTCACTTGGACAAACTCTTACCCAAAAATAAGAAGGAAATCCTGAATCATCGTACACTTTGTCGATCATAGGTTGCTTCCACCCATTTCTCACACATACATCTCGTCTATTCTACCGCCTTGTCAATGTGGACCACCGCACTTTCTCAACAAACTACCTTGAACCTCTCCAGCGTGTTTCACTCCCAGCCAGTCATCGAATTATCTAGGATTTGCTTGAAAATTCTGAGTCAGATGAGTACGTATGCATGGAAAGAACCGCATAAACAGGAGCTGCCGACGGTAAGTTTTTCTGTCAAGTATCTTCTGATTCACCTTGTATCCAAACTAAACTGTTCGCACCTTTTTTAAAACTAAATAAATATTGTGGTGAGTCAATAACAGAACTTCCTTCAGCAATCCGTCGATCAATGGGTTCAAATCTTGAATATTCGACAGAATCTATCCGGGATAATTTCAAGTCACAAAAGTATTTTGAATAACCCGTCATCACTTCAACAGATCAAATCATTCTTCGATCTACTACACAAACATCTTTTCAAGTTTGGTAAACTGTTGATTCAAATCTTGGATCAAGATCCCAATTATCTCAACGCATCAGAATTTTCAAGCCATCTTAAACAAACCGTTTGGCAGATGGTTGAGCAGGGCAGTGCCCTTCTTCCGCAAAACTCTGGTAATCCCTTCTTTTGTTGATTACCTTCCAGTCCATCGTGCAAGAGGAACTGATCTGTTCAGTTACCCTCTTCCAAAACCCACTGTTTGATTTACCTGATCTGGTTGCTGTTTGTTTGCTTGTTTGAAACAGTAGATTCACAGCCAGCAAGTTTGGCGCCATATCCAGAACGGATCATCATACAATCTCTTCGCATCATGAGTTTGTGGATGACCGATCGTCATAGTAGCTCCAACCTCACGTCGAATCAGTCTACCGAGTTGGCATTGACGATCCTTCAGAGGCTATTGAAGTTACAGCCCCATTCGCTACAGTTCTGGAATGAAGATTCGGAAGCTTATGATAACGAGGAAAATTGCTCCTTGGAGGATAGGTCATTCGATGTCCGCTCATGCTCTGCAAAGGTGTTAACCGGACTGTTGTGCTGTTATCCTCAAGATATTTCGAACGTCATCTTGCATTTACACACGAATTCGCACTCCCAAGGTATCTATCTGCTGATAAACCTCTTTCAACTAGTTTTCCACGCTTACGAAAATGACTGATGGGAAGATCGTTTCGACCACACTTGAATTACAGGTGGGTACTCATGCACAGCAGCCATCCCTGTGCTGATACAATGAACTAATATTCTATTTACGTTCTTTGATTTCTCGAAGATCCCAACGATTTAACAACTTTACTTCAGTATGAATCGATCTACTTTGGAATAGGCTTAGCTGCCCATTATTTTGCCCAAACGTCCTCCGGCTTTAACTTGGACGACTGGATAACTCAGAAGTTCATGCCAGTATTGTGTCAAACTGAAATTAGGTGCGGATACCAGTTTCCCCAACCTGGCCTTCTATGCCTCTGAATTGTAGTTTGCTCTATGTTCCTTCTCACTAGTGGTGCGATTCTAAGACGGCGGATTGCCTGGGTCGTAAGCTTCTCAGTTGAGACTTGTAATCATTTAAGCGAATTCTAAACTCTTTTTGATCCTTTTGTCAGCTGGGCCAATTCGCGAAGCAAGATTTGGATCGCAAGCTTCAAAGCAGTATCTATGTAGCACTCAGCTGTCTCTTGGAAAATCCTAACAACGATATTGCAGTCAAGCTAGCGACTTGCAGAGCGCTGAAAGCCACGGCCAATTGGGAAGCCGTTGAACCAGAGACCGATACCATCCTACCACATGTCCAAATATTCATCAAACAAATCTCTCGCTTGCTAAGTTCGGTTGAAAACCTTGAAAGCCAGAAGATCTTGACCGAAACTTTACGACTAGTGATAGAGAAAGCTCGCTCAAATGTAGGTCTTCATGTTTTAACATCTGTAGCATATCCTGACTGATGTTTCTCCGTTGATAGATCGTTCCTTATGCCCTAGAGCTTGTCAACATATTAGCTTGTCTTTGGCAACAAGTCGGTGAAAGTCCAAGTAAGAATAACATTGGGAACCATTTACACAACGCCATTATTGTAACAATATCTGCACTGGTTGAGGTTAGTCAAATTGGTACCCCCCTTGTTGACCGTTGTTTAAATTGACCAAAATAATTTATGATGATTGACAGGCCGTTGGACCGGGCTCCCAAGACTACCATCCCACCATCATCGTATTTGTTGAACATGCAATCAACCCAAATAATCCCTCCTCGATCTACCTACAAGAAGATGGACTAATCCTCTGGCTGGCCATGGTACGACAGACAGAGACCCTCACTCCCAGTCTTACCAAACTGCTCTTCGCCTTGGCTACCTTGATACAAGATGCAAGCGATTCGTTAGGTATTCTGCTCAAAATTCTGCAATCATATCTTCTTTTGGATTGTCAACTGGTCTTAAGCACCATCGGGTCTTTACTGTCCAAAACATTCTATCAGCTGATGAGCATGCCAATGGGCTTGGCTGCCACCAAGACAATCTTGCAATCGGTTGAATGTATCGTCAAGTGTGCAAACCCGTCAGTCTGGCAAGGTTGGTTTGAAGAATCAGACTGTTTCTTGCAATTGATGCAAAGATCTACCTCTACAGATGTGAGCAGAAACCGTTTGCTCCGTTTATCAATCTCTTCTTCTTTCAACTGACTGTCTCTCTTTTCACGTACTTGGTTTGTGGAGTAGGACCAAGTGCTCTTGGTCGTCAAACACCTCCTAACCGTTTGTCGAATCATTGTAACCGACATCGAAAGTTTTTTCAACTCCATCGGTTTCTTAAATAGAAGAGGCATCTCACCGACAGATGTTTTGTCGAGTTTTTGCCTCACATGCCTAGACAAAGTAAGTCATCTCCAATCCGTTTTGATTCGATTATAGCTGAGTTTTATCATCTTTTGCCCTTTTAGATTGATAATGTCGGTACAGCGCAAGAAAGAAAGTTGATAGCTGCAGCTTTGGCCTGTTTAGTCACAATACCCAACCCAATCGTCACATCAAACTTGGGCGCATTTGTCTCAATCTGGTCAAGCGTATTAGCTGAAGGTGATGAGACCCTGAACCCACAGTGAGTTGCTTGAAGCCCTCGGCACATTTTCAGACTCTCCAATTGAGATCCGAACTTTTTCGACTTTAGGACAAACACTTATTGCTATGCTCACGAAACTGAAGAAGTTGACGAGTATCAGTTTATCGAGGCGGGTGCCGAAGGAAAGCGGCTCAAGCAAGTACGTATCGTAATCAACTCTTCAACAAATGAAGTACTCGGCAAAAGGCACTCCCTCGAAGATTAAATTCTATACGTTTAGGTCCTGATGAGATCGCTTGTGTATCAAACAACAGCTACTGAGCCGAGATCCAGTTAGAACGAATACACTGGACCGAATCATTTCAGAGAAAATCGCCCTCGGCGGACAGCCTATCATGACAGCTTTGAATAGCTTAGACAGTCTTCTCATCAACGAGCTTCAGCAAAGACTAACAGGAGGTTTGAAAGGATGAAAGACCGATCCATTATGGATTTTTCTTTCTTTTTTTGTTCATTTTGGTAAGCTTCACACAGTTGAGACATCAACCCTATGCGCAAAAGACGGGCTGCCCTAACTGTTGCCTTGTATCTCCCTGTAGCATCTGCGGAGCCTTCACCCTCAAAACTTGCTTTAATGAATGTTTCCCTTTACTTTTTACACATCAGCAATTGACGCCCGGTATCCATGTATATACATTATTTGTCTAAATCCAACCCTTCGTTCTACAGTCCTAGATCAGCATCTGCTGAAGGTGTCTTGAAAAGTATGAATGGGTAGCAAACTATTAGTGCCCCAATTCTCCATCTATTGATCACAAGAACAGGTTGTGGATTGCGTGTAGTGCGAGTGGATCATAGCTGTTGCGGCGCATAATTTGTCTACTAAGTCTCACACGCTATTCTTGAGTATGGATTATGTATTGATGTGTTCTGGTTTCTCCCTATCCCAATCATCTAGATAGATTCGGCCGATATTAGTGGTTCTGTATTACACTATTTTCCTCTGGGGGAGCTTGCTTCATTCTCTCAGTGTTCTGGGATTTTGGTCTATCAACAGCAAAAAAAAAACATGATATGACAGTTGTCAGACTTATCTGCTTCCTGTCCGCTCACTCCTCAAATTAAATGCCTTTTTGTATGACCATGTGGTCAGTCTTATTCCTGTACTGCCAAGTGGCTATGTTTGTCTGACCACGTGGTCAATAATGTTCTGTCTGACCAAGTGGTCCCTGTCTTCTATCCTGTCTGGCCATGTGGCCCTGTCCTGTTATTTGCCTGTCTGGCCTTGTGGCCTTGTCCTGTCTTCACTTGTCACCTGTCAGTCATGTGTTGGTGGTCAAAAATCCCAATGAAAACATGGCTAATCATCTTGAAAAGTGATAATATGAAAATAAAAATTCAAAAATTCAAAAATTCAAACATTTAAAAATTTAAAAAATTTAAAAATACAAGTAAATAAATAAATAAATAAATAAATAAATAAATAAATAAAAGAAAAAAGAAAGAAACAAAGGGTAATAAAAATAATAATAATAAAAGTAGAGAAAGCAGTTCTTACACAATTGAAAAGGTTTTTGAAGCATTGAAACAACAACTCATTGTTGGTGCAGGTACTGTCTGCAGCATCCATAGCTTTCACAAATTGGACAAACCCCTGTTCCATTGCACTATGGAAGGCTGTAGCCTGTTTAATAGGAACAATGGTACAAATAAAAGCCACAGTAGGCAGAATGAACAAATCTGATGAATTAGAAAGAGTTTTGGGATTAACTACAGGAAATCCAGGAGGACAAATGGAAGAATCAACAGCAAAACAACCATGATAGCTACTCAAAGAGGAGATGGAGATGGGGGAAGATGTCAACATTAAAAATCTAAAATTAAGGTTGCAACTGGAAATTTAGGGAGGAACCTGCCTTTCAAAGGGGCTCATGACTCCTGATATTCTCTACAGACAGCTGAAGGCACTTTGAAAAAGCCTTTGTTGTCATACAAATCTCATCTAACATTCCTATTTTGATGCTGATGTACAACCTGGAATGCTGTGGACTATCGGACTACCAGATTATTGGTGTTTGGTTTTGTTTCTTTACTTTTTGACTCTGGTGCACAACCCAGTTCCTCCTGTTTTCCTTGCTTTGACTGAATATGATCAAACTAATAAAACACAAAAAAACACAAAAAAACACAAAAAAACACAAAAAAACACAAAAAAACACAAAAAAACACAAAAAAACACAAAAAAACACAAAAAAACACACAAAAACACAAAAAAACACAAAAAAACACAAAAAAACACAAAAAAACACAAAAAAAATACAAAACAAATACAAAAAAAGAAAGAATTACATACCAACATTAAGACAAAGATTATAACTCTTTAAGAAAGAAAAAGAAACAACAAGCAGAGTTGCAATATATTTCTTATAGATTCACCTTGGAAACCAGAAATATCAGGGATGTATGTATATAAGCAAATTGGACTAGGATTCTAAGGAGGTGCATCAAGGGAGAATGAACCAATGGACAAGCATGTCCCCCCTCATCTCACAAATAGCTATTCCTCCCATGTCCTCTTCACTCCTTCTTTACTCCTTACCCTTTCTTGACCCTTATAATAATTACATTTCTTCATCATTCAATTTTCTTGATAAAAATACATATTAGGGGGTATCAAATATGAGTGAATCCACCATTATCTATCAAATGGTTTTGAAAATCCACCACTTTTAAAAACCCTGGATATCAATATAAAATGATTCATAGATCTCAAAAGTGAAATTTTGTTGGAAACCCTAATTCACAGGTTTTAATGGTGGATTTGGTCATATTTGATACCCCCTATTAAATACCTTCTACACATAAATCATGCTTTCCATCACTTTCCTTTAGAACCTGGCCATCTTCTGTATATATAGCTCTTGTGAAACTCATTATATATATTAAAATACATGTATCCAATAGCCATTTTACCCCTGTATTACCTCTTTCATACCCATCCACTCCTTCCTCCATTAAAATATTAAAGCCTACACATTACATCACCCTTTACCCATTCCCATATTACCACGACATGTTTTTTGCATTACCAAATTAACAATTACCTCTATCCCATTATCATATTACCATTACCATTACCCCATTATTATATTACATCTATATTTTACCCAATTACCATTTTACCATTACATATATTAACTCTTACAGATGTAGGATACATACTCTGGATTAGAAAGCACTGCACTTGAGTAAAGGAACAACTGATTCACTCAGATGGTGACTCTAAGAGGATTACTGGGACCTTGACTTGGACCTTTGGACAGCTAAAAGATGGACTAAATGCTGGATCTCTCCAGCATGTTTTTTTTATCATGGAATTTACTTTTTGGAGACCTGAACTTTGGACTTTATTGCAACCTGGTTTCATTCTGAGTTGAAATGTAATATAAATTCTACAAGACCATTGGACTTGGACTTTATTGAACCATGGATCATTCTATCATGTTTTTTGTAGATGTATTTATTCTTTAGGAGCTCTTGGATGATGTTGAATTGTTGGATTTTTGAAAGAAAAAGGGGAGAGGTAGTGTTGAACAGACTCTGGGGGACTCAATATTAGGGACTAATTGATTATGAGGAGAACTGATGGTTGTTATTTCTTGGACCAGGCTATGTATTTATAGAATATATACAAGTGTTCAATCTGTGGTTGTGAAAAATAATGATGAATAAGTGAAATTGAATGACATTGAAGAGACAGAAAAAATAGGTTCTTGCAAGTAATTGACTAGACAGGCATCTCAGTCTCTTTTAGTCAAGCCAGAAAAATTAATCAAGACAAAATATTTTTATAAGTCACAAATAGTATGAGGTGTTAATTCATCTAATTAAATTTTAATATCAGAAAGTGAGTCAAAAAAGAGAACAATCAAACAAATAAAACTAAGAGTTTTTAAATACAATAAAACTTAGTATATAAATGTAGTATTCTAGTTTGATCCAAGTTGATAAAAGAAGATAAGGGAGTGTATTTTTGGAGATTTTTGGAGAACAGAAAAATGAAAAACTCAACATGAATATTGGATTTTCTGGAAACTTAGGATTTAGTAATACTTTGTACACCATGCCTCTGGATTTGGAACAATACCTCCTTCTTCATTATGTGTAGAATTGGTCACATTGCATGGATCAAGGTTTCCCTCCTTAGCTTTGGCCCCTTTCACCCTTTTCCCAGATTCTCTGGACATATCTCTGGAAAAATTGGACTCTGATTTTAGAAACAGACTTCCTTTTGTAGCAGCACTTCTTTTTGGACTGCACCTCCTTGCATCCCAGGTGAGAAACCAAATTAAACAAGACCTCCTGGGTGATTTGGTATCAACCCAAATGAACTTTGATACAGAAACAGGATGAATATCACACCCAAATCCCAGCCAAAGGGGCTCTTGGCACTGTAGGGAACATGTGTCAAATTGGCCATTTTGGCCTGACAGAGAAAGCTGTTTTTGCACTCATTTTATGTTACACTTAACATCCCTATAAAATTCTCAATCCTCTTCCTTCTTCCCACTAGAGAATGCTAAAACAAATAAGGCCATCTCCTGGATTTGTTTTATTTATTTATTTTTTACATTGCTTTCACACTAAATTGCAACCACCCAAGTCCCACTTTTGAAAGTGTGCAAGACATCTCAATATCCACTTTTGGAGTTGTGCAAAACATCTCAATATCCAATGCATGCATTGGATTTGTTTTAATTTTTGTGTAACCTTTTTTACCACAAGAGGTTACTTACAGTTGATTATTCAATGATGTTGCATAACCTCTTTGGTTGGGGAGATTTGGCTTGATCAAACATGACCAGAAGGTATCTCTGGGTTTGAATTTGTATAATATGAATGGCCACAGTGATCCAAGAGGTTTACATTTGCTAGCACGGATTCCTTCCACTAATGACCACATTGAAGGCGAGAGAAACATTCCTCCTGGTCAATCATTGTTATGTAACACAAGATATTCTTTTCAGTCATTAAGGTCATACAACCCTGCTACTCCTCTTGGTGACCTAATGAAGCATTATGTTGAGGTATCCAGACACAGTCATGTACTCTCTTTCTCAAATCTCATTTCATGTGTGCTTCTTACCTTTCATGTACATATCACTAGTTGTGACATCTCTACATTTCTCTCTCTCTATAGTCTGAGTCTACAGTATGGAAGGTCTCTTTTCTTCATCCTTCCAACAACCATCAACTCACAATATACTGTTTGCTCAGGTTTGTCTTTCTCTCTATTTCTCTTTATGATCAGTGAAATAATTATCCTTCCAACAACCATCAACTCACAATATACTGTTTGCTCAGGTTGTTTACATCAACACATTATAACCTCAAACGTAGCACAGCTTTCAAAATTCCCTCCTTCCAGAAGGCAGGTGTTTGATACAGTGTAACATATTATCAACCTGAGACCCTGTGGGGCTCTCACTGAGACGCTTTGCTAGGTTTGCTCTGAGGCTCTTTCCTGGGATTTGGGTGAGGACTTTGGGGTTAAACCAAACACCAAATCCCGCATGCCTGCACCCAAGTCCCCTCAAAGAGTATGATTGAATCGAGCACAACTCACGCAAGTCGACTACGTGCTCATACATTACCACAAGCAGGCATAAAATAATTGAAAAAAACACCCAAGCGTACGTTCACAAAAACAGGATAATGTTTTGGGGTTTAGGGCATTAAGGTTATCACGGGCCCTGCGCCCTGGGGTTGCAGCTCCGGGGTCGCAAAAAATAAAAATAAAAGCTGCAAGGAAGGAAATTAAGCAAGATGACCTCGGAAGCTTCACCAAGATTAACCAAGAGGGAGAAAGAGACTATCTAATAATAAGCAGTTGATTATGACTATTTGGTTATCAACAGATTAAGTAGACTTACTTTCCTTATGTTTCGTGATGTAGATTACTACATATAACTCTACTAGTGTTCCTTGCCGGATCGAGGGCGCACGAGAGTAAGCCATTTTGATCTTTCATAGCTTTCATCCACAAGATGACTTTCAATCTTTTCTCTCACCTCGTATCTCTTCTTTATCCATTCCATTTAATCTCACATAACTAAAAATCAAAGTCGAAATGTATATTAACATTTATACTATACTATCTAATCCTTGGATTTATTGTCAAGGAGTTGTCCACGCTACTTAGCCGGGATCGAATGACTCCAATCTGTCATATATCAGAGCATCGAGAGCAAAAGTTCAGTTTGCTTATGTACCAGCTGAAGAAAGTAGGTGTTCAAGCGGCTGAATCCCCCTGTTGAACAACCTGGCGGCGCTACTCAGCTGGGATCATCGCATCGCGATCTGTTGTATATCAGAAAGGCGAGACCGAACCTTCAGTTTACCTATGTGTTAGCTGAAGAGGTTGGGTAGGTGTTCAGCCGGCTGAGTCCCCTTGTTGGCAGAAGAGACTAAATTTTTGGAAACTAGGTTTCGGAAGAAATTTGTACCTTTCCAATCTAGCCCATGCTTTCTTTTACTTCCTCTTTGTATCCAGTATTTCTCCATCTTTACAAGCCATTGCAACAATTATCCATATCACACTTTACCTTAGTCTGGACCTCTATTTCTTGCTCAGCTAAGAGACCGGCCGAGGTGACATCATATGTAGCCTAGGTTGCTTGAAGTTCCAAAGGTTAGGGGGGGCAGTAGTTAGCTCGATTTGACAAGCTATGCTAAACAAGCTGGAAACTACTTAACTATCATTAATGGAGTCCATGAGCTTGGTGAATCGGCCCTACAGTGGTGACTGACTCAAGATAGCTCAAAATAAACCTGTGGTCATCAAGAGTTTCCCATCAACCTCCATTGAATCCGATTGATTATCGAGAGTCACTCGATCGAGGAAGAACCGATATGGTTGGCTCAACAAGCCCAGGAACGCTGGAGCCCGATTCATCAGAGGGACAACAATATCACAAATTAGGAGGTATATTTAATCTGTCCCACCAGTTTTTCATCAAAGTCATCCACTAACCATTGAAACACCTACCTATCAGACTTGGTCATCCAGGGTTTTCGAAATCTAGCCAGTAAATATGATATAAAGATTGGCGAGTCTTCTCAGACAATGCCTCCTGGAGAAGCCCCCTTGATGTCTATCGAGCTAATCTCCACGAAAAAAGCTCAACTGACGCGATTGCAGACGGAGCTTCTACCTCGGCTACAACAGCTATCCAATCAGCTCTCTGACTTACTCAACCCGACAGAACTCGAGAACCAGCCAGGTCCACGACTTAGCTTACTCCTAGAGGCCCAAGCGGAGGTTGAGCGAACGTTGGACGAAGTTCAATCCGCCAGAGCCATCATCAGTCGTGAACCATGCTTCAGTGACGAACCTAGCGACCGGCACCTTGAAGAGCTCAAGTCGTATAGACTCCTCCTGTTGGATCGCTGCATTGTGTCAGACTTGCTCTGGGCGATCCATCGCACTTTTACCTACTCCTTTAGGCTTAGTCAACGACTGCTCTCTTCGGAAACGGACCAAGACCCGACTGGCGGCGACATAGCCTCGGCCAGCTCCTCGGAATCGTCCCAAGAACCGAATGACATTGCCTCCACCCGAGCGTGTGTAGTTAAGTATACCTCTCGAATCGGTCGGTCAATCCTTATCATCATCGGGTTGATAACAGGTTCTGACTTTTATGTCATCCAATATGATTGGGACATGAATATTTCCATGATCGATGTACACGTGAGGACATGCATGATGCTGGTTAAAGAATTCGAAGATATTATGATTCCCTGCCCAGCTCAGATCGAGGTCGACCCACTAGTAAGCTTGGCAAAATCAGTCTTACCGGTCTTGAAGTTGTCGAGGCTGTATTTTAACAAGCTGTCGGGACGAGAAATACGGAAAGAGAGAATGCCACCATTCTCAGATCTCAGCTCGTGTCAGCTGGCCGAACTAGGGGACTCGTGTAGACACTTTGTCGATCAGATCGAACAATTGCACCATATTTTGGACATAACTAGCATAGACGAGGACGAAGAAACCACCAGCGAACGTTTACGTCTATTAACCGAAGAAATCAAGGAAATTGTCAATCATTCTTTCACAATCGCTGGACGCTTTATCATTAGTATCGCAGACAAGAGCTGTTTTCATGTTCTGGGGCCTTGGTTTGCCACTTGGAAGTCTCTGTTTCCTGTGGCCGTTCAAAATTTTATGGATGCTATTGACTTATATGAGAACCTTCCCTCATGCGGGTGTCCAAAATGTTTGGAAGAGCACGCAAGGCACCATGTTGTAGATTACGAAAGCTGAACTTTTTTTGAGATTGTAATCAACAACAAATTTCGAATTGAAATAAAACCAAAAAATGATTGTGGCCTTGTTTGGATGCCACACTGATGCTGATTTTGCCAACTGCAACGACAATGGGCGCTCGTACTCCGGGTACGTCACACAACTTGGAGGCAGTCTGCTATCGTGGCGCTCCAAGAAGAAACAAACCATCTCTACCTCAACTACCGAGGCGGAATATCGAGCGTTATTTGAGGGAGTTCAAGAATCAGTTTGGCTAAAATACCTGTTCACAAGTCTCAATGTCAAGATAACCTCCAAATTCGAAATCTTTGTCGACAACCAAAGTGCTATTGCTTTGGCAACAAATCCAATCTTTCAGCAAAGATCAAAACACATTGACATCTTATACCACTGGCTACGTGAAATTCACGACACGGGTCTAGTCCACATCAACTACATATCCACCAACAAAATGAAGGCAGACATGTGCACCAAAGCACTTGGCAAGCAGAAACATCAGCAAGTCATCACCAATCTCAAGATAACACGGCAATGAGAGAGGGGAGGTATTGAAGCACATCAACAGCGGTCAGACTCTCAAGTACCGTGCTGTGCACCAGGACCAGTTAGGTTTAGAGTATGATGATGAGATTAACAAACTGTCAGTCAGATGTAAATAGTCCAACATATTTCACTTTGTTGTACTATTTTCATCTCATTGTTTTCTCAATATCATTCAACTCATCACCTTCTGTCTCCTTGGCTCGCAGGTATTTCTGACTCATCTCACTCTATTTCATCTTGTTCTCTGACTCACCTCATCTTGTTTTCTCAGGTGTGCATCCACCTGCCTCATCCTCTCAGACAGTTCGCGTTAGCTCACAGCGTCTTTGCTGCTTCAGGTTGGTATCATGTGTTTCTTCATTTTCATCTCACGGTTTTCTCAATATCACTCAACTCATCACCTTCTGTCTCCTCGGCTCGCAGGTGTGCATCCACCTGCCTCATCCTCTCAGACAGTTCGCGTTAGCTCACAGTGTCTTCGCTGCTTCAGGTGTGCATCCACCTGCCTCATCCTCTCAGACAGTTCGCGTTAGCTCACAGTGTCTTCGCTGCTTCAGTGACTGTTGTTCTTTTGCTGACAACAACAGTTCTTTATATTAATTTTATTAATGGAAGGGATAGGTTTTCTAGGGTACTTTGGCTGAGGGCCCCTAGGGTTTTTCACATGCTCTTTCAGAATAAGTTATAATGTTTCTACTTATCTGAGAGGTTACTGAGACATTTTATTATTTTATATTTGTTTTTTTTATTATATCACTACTGTTGGATGAAATTTCACTTACATGTCATTTGATGACGTGTAATAATTCACACGCAATCCACAAGATTTTCTAGAACTTTCCTTCAATACGTCGACTGAAGTACTTAATCCGAAATCTAGTCAGCTCAAGAAGATCCTCATCCTCAAGAACAACCACAAGGGAGAACACACATTGACTCGAGTACTAGGTAAAGGAAATCATCAACCGCTTCATCAAGACGATTGCTTATAGATCTCATTGTTATCGTAGCTCACCAAGAATCGCCTCAATCGCAGTCAAGTCTATCTAGGTGGCGATTTCAGGGGGAGATATAGAGGTAGCTTGTTATTAACATTTTTCTTGCTTTCTTTCCTTTTACTCATTTTCCAGTTTTTTCTGTCTGAAAACTATAGTTTCTGTCTCAAATTTTCAACAAATTTGATGTCTGTCTATTTCAATTATCAACTGTCATATCAGGTAAAAAATTAAACTCAAAAATATTTTTTCTTATCACGTATCAAATATTGAATATTGTTTCTTCCAATTTTAAGTTGTTACTGCTACTGGTTTCTTAAAGTGTTTGCAGTTTATATGACTCCTCCTTCTTACAACTACTATCTAATAATGTCTCTATTTATATAAATTATTATTATGAGCTAGGTTAGTTTATCTTTCTTATTCTAAATTATTGCTTGCTTGATAATTTCTCTTTCATTTGTATCTAATTTCTTTTTAATTATTGTATATTTGATGTTATCTTTTCAGTAAGGTAGTCTCTGAACTAGTAGCAAGCTAACAGCTACAGGGTTTTCCCATCTGGGAACACTTTAGCAGCCCAATGCAAAACCACAACCAACAATACTCACCCCCAAAAATTGGTGAATAACTAAACAACCTCAGACAAGCACACTCCACATCTTAGCCCACCTCAATGATCAGAGGACCAAACAGCCGTCAACAAACTTGTATATGACCTGCAATGTTGCAAACCCCAGTGGTGCAAACTTGATGATCAGGAGTCACCATTTATTTCAAATATTTATTTTGAGCAAAACAAACAGAAATAAAAACAGTCAGACAACTGGGACAACCAGATGAAGAGGTAGTAGGGTAAAATATGAGGTGTCATTTAACAAAACTGTATAGCATACTGAGCAGTTTTGTTATGACAACAATGGATCAACTCAACACAAAGAAGAAAAACTGAAAGTAGAGTTTAGCTTTTGGTAAGCAATCATAAGCAACAATAATGGGAAAGACCAAGAAGGAGAGAAACATGGGTTTATGGCTTTTTTAAGATTTGTGACTGGTCTTGTGACCAAGCTGCCTTCCACATGTACACACTTCACATACATATGCATATCACAATGTCCTACTTGGCTCAGAGCATCCACAATTGTCTTGATGAAGTGGCTCACTGAGCCAGCTGTATCAAGCCAAAGCCCCATTGTGCCCTATAGCCCACAACAACCACAGGATCTCTAGGATTCTCCATAGAGGACCAGTTGCCAAAATATTATTGAAACAACTGTGCTCTCAGACAGCCAGCTATAAAAAGCCAAAGCCCTCTTTGAGTGAAGAATCTTCAACATCCTTGTTACATGTCCCCAAGTTGTGGGGCTCCTGACGAGCTTGGTGAGGCAGATTTTGCAGCTCCTCCTACCGAACCCTCCTCTCCCCCAGCCCCGTAGCAAGTGTTTTGAAGAGCTCCGGAGTTTGGGGACGCAGGGGGTCGGCAGTTTCGGAGCCCCCGTGACTACCCACGAATGTGTGCTTGCCTGTTGTGAACAAGTTACCAAAAAAATTGTGCATGGCCTATTCACGACACAGGTGCCTGGTGCTGTACTCGGAAAGCCGGTGATACATGAATGATATTGGAACAACCCGGATTCAGCACACGTGCGTTTGCGCTGTAAGGTAAGGAGCAATAATTGGGTTGCTTGTGTGTGGGATACCGAAGGTGGGGTTCCCCAGCACGTATTAAAAGTCGTATATTTACATTGATTCACGGAATGATCTCTGTGGAGCTGGATTCAAGGGCCATTAAAGCTAGTACAGAAACAAAGTTGAACCGATTTCGCGGTACGCGTTGATTTGAAAAACAAAAAAAAGGTGAAAAACAAACAGGACCATCACTGGAGGGTATCTGCGTGGAGGTCGCACAATTTGCGCTGCCACTTGATGGCTAATAATGAGAACTGGAGTGTCATTGACCAACAGCGATTGGAGTGTCGGTGGGGCAGTGAGGGTGACCACTGGCGTTACAGTTGAGGGTTGAGATGTACGCTTTCCAGGCTTCAAACAGCAAAAGCGTGAAAGCTTGACCTTCGGGACTGACGTATCCGACAATGGGTTTTGTTCCGTTGAACGGTCTAACAGCATTCCAATCTAGAGGATCGACGACTGGGGCCACCGCGCCTGTTTGTTGGTTGGTGTATTTTGTGAAAATGGCCACTCGAGCAGCATTAATCGCATCCAGCGGCAGGTCCTTTGCGCAAGTCGGGCGAAGAGATGCAAGCCGGTAAGCAGCGGCGGCGATCAAAGCAGTGCCCGAGCATTCGGGGTCTGTAATTAAAGCCAATACAAATTATCTTCTAGATGTCTGGATTTTCAGACAAACAAGACAGATACTCACAATTGTGGGAAGTGTTGGTGTTAGCCAGATAGTTGGGCAGCAAATGTGAATCCTTGTTTTGATACACATAGGCGCCTTTGACGATCTCAGTGACCCATGCAGCCAAATCTTCTCTCCATGGCTCGGTAAGTTCCCTCAGCTTCGTGTCGCGCAGGTTTAAGAAGGTGGAATAGAGTCTCATCATTCCTGCAGCTGCCCAACCGTTTCCTAAAAAAAGCGCCAAGGAATTAAATTTCGCGTTCCGAAGCTGAACGTTGAGAGGTACTTTTTGGTCATATGCTTACCAGTAGACCAATACTTTCGGTCTTCAAAACTTCCTGTTCGGATTAAACAAATAATCAGTCAATTGGTATCCCCGGCATATATGAGCTTCACCGACCATCTACAATATGTTCCCATACTTTGATTTTGCCATCCTGTAAAATAGTCCGATATTGCTTGGCTTGATTGTAAGCAATTTCCAATATGGTAGCGTTGCATGTAGTAGCTCCATAGTAGGCCAAAAATGGAGGAGCCATGTAGACATAATCTGACCTGGAAATGAACATGTGTAAGTGACATTCGACAATGAAATTAAGGGTCGAGAGTAAGTGATGAAACAAAATCTTACCAGTACTGTAGCTCTTTGTCCCTTTGAGAAATGGCGCCATTTTCATTAATCGGCACGTGATGCAACAGCCAATCTAGCTGGTCATCCGCCAGCCTTTGAAAGTATTTAGATCTTTCTGGTAGGTAGTGAAAAAGCAAGTCCAGGTTCAGCCCACCAGGTTAGCCTCAACGAAAGGAAGGCATGTAACCATCGATCTACCTTTGTTGCTGGTTGCGGCCGCAACAAGCACTGCGACCCCCAAGCTTGCGGGGTCGCCTGATGCGCCCATTCCCAACTGGGGAAAATCATGGTTCATCAAGAAGTTAGTGAGTCTACTCGTTAGGAAGTTTTTTCAGGTATCCTGGCTGACCTGTGATTTGCCACGCGGTTCAGGACTTCATAGACCAATGTTGCAGTTTTTTCAAAGGCATAACCCATGTTGTTGTGCACCTGAGGTGTATCCGAGGCAGACCTCTCTGAGAGAGCCGAATTTACGAGACGTGATTGAATTCCAGCTGCAATGATAAGAACAATGAGCACAGAAAGTCAGTCTAAGCTTGGATGATAAAGGGATTTTTAGATTTCGGGGCTCACAATTCTCAGGAACAGAAGGAACGGATAGTGTACCACCAATCACCAGAGACACTTGAAGGAGAGCCAGTTTCAACATTTTGCCGAGCTCAATTCAGGATTGGTTACGTTCTAAGTAAAAAATGTATTAAAAGGAGTGAAGGGTTGTGGGCTGCTCGCCTATATATACCAAAGAAAAATCTCGGAAACCGAATAGAGGCAGGGATTGTTAATGAATGATCAGCCAGCAATCTTCGTCCAATATTAAATGCCCCACCGTACAGCTGCGTGGCACTAATACTGAAAGGTGCGGGCCCATGTCAGTCGTTCAGGTTCTCAGAGTCGGTGATACGTGCATAACGTACATTCATCCATCGAGTTATGTTATGTTTACCATTGAAAGCGGACAGCCCGCAACACCCACAGATATCACAAGTAATAAGTGTGGTGAACCTGACGACAAGGAACACGTCTCGGTAAGCACTAGCACGCTCGGTATCGGTCTCTTCAATCTCGGTGTTGATTGCATAAATGGGTACTCACCTGACGACAAGGAACACGTCTCGGTAAGCACTAGCACACTCGGTATCGGTCTCTTCAATCTCGGTGAGGAAAGAAAGAAGAGCCGGTACCGGCGCGTACAACTCATAGCTAAATACATGTTTATGCGCCACAGCAATAGGTCTACTAGATGATAACAAGGTTTATGACATAACTATGTACTTAATGTTGCTGATGCTTGAATGTTTGTAATCTTGATCTTCTCCTAACTCTAACACCCCCTCCCAAGATTGCAAACATCACCGCCTAAGCCCTAAGATTTTCACCGCGTCTTCCAGCTTGTTGGGTCCGAGTTTCTTTGTAAAAACATCTGCTTGTTGGTTGATTGTACTCGTCCATTTGATTTTTATCTTATTCTCTCTTATGAAATCATTTATAAAATAAAAAGCTCGGATCAGGTACTTGGTTTTCTTCTTTGACGCATTGTCGCCGGCAATGAGGATAGCCGTTTGATTGTCGCAGTAGATATTCATAGGGATTTTGTGCTGTATGTCTTCTAAAAGGATCCGAATACCTGCCAAAATCTGAGAGCTGTCCGATGATGCAATGTACTCCGCTGCACATGTTGAAAGCGCAACTACCGTCTGCCGTTTTGCCCCCCATGCTATTGCGTCACCCATATGCTTGATAACATACCCCGAAGTCGACCTCTCGTGTTCACCGCCCCAGTTGGCATCCGACCATAAGTCAAGAGTGTCTGTTGAACCTGAGAAAACCAGTTTTGTCGACTTTGACCGGTTCAGATACCCAATGAGATAGTCCAGAGCCAGCCAATGTTCTTCTGAAGGATTGGTACAATACCTCGCTAACAGATTCACCGCATATGCCATGTCAGGGCGTGTTCCTCCAGATAGGTACATGAGTGATCCTACAATGGACCTGTATTCTGTTGGACCAACAGGGGAAAATGCGTTGATTTCAAGAGTTGAGTCCGGAAGGGTTGTTCGGTGTTTCACTGTCGGTCGATGATAATCTTTCACAATTTGGGTTGCCAGTTTTTCCTGATCTAGAAATACCTCTTTCCCTATTTTCTCGATGTTGATGCCAACAAGTCGCTTAATCCCATCGGCCCACTTGATCGACATGTCCTTCTCCATACTTGCCCTCAGTTCAGTTAGCAATTCTTTGTTTGAAGCCACGGCAAAACCGTCATCTACATGAAGCCAGATGATGACAAAATGCTGGTCTTTCCTGTAGATGTATAGGGATTGTTCGAGTTCTGATGCCACAAATCCAACATCTTCCATTTTAGACTTGAAGAATAGCCACCAGCACCTCGCTGCTTGCTTCGTACCATACATCGCCTTTTTCAACTTCATTATCTTCCCTTTCCACTGCGGTCGGATTTCTAGAGGGGGTTGAACATAGACCTCTTCTTCAATTGGACTGTATAGGTAGGCTGAGCTAACGTCAAAAGTGGCGGTTGGTAGGCTATATTTGTTGGATAATGAAATTAGTAGACGGAGGGTATTCAGTGACGCTGTAGGGGCATACGTCTCATTGCAGTCACGTCCAATTTGCTGGTTGAACCCCTTTGCAACGTATCTGGCACGGTATATTTCAGGGCCGCCTTCTAACTCGGGCGGTTTGATTGTGAAAACCCAACGGCATCCAAGGGCCTTTGCACCTGGGAACGGATCAACGGGTTCATATACCTCTAGGTCGTCGAATTTGTCGGCTTCGTATCTTGCTGCCTTCTCCCATTCATCCGCTTGTCCGCCTTGAAGGGCCTTTTTGATGTTTTGAGGGAGTCGTCTGTCCGTCGTGACCGGTAAGTCCGCAATCGCCTGTTGTTCTTGCTTTGAGATTTCATCGGTGGGTTCTTCGCCGAGCTTAAGGACAATCTGGTTCAAAATGAAGTCAAGATCCGTCTTCTTTGATTCCTTCTTAACAGGTTGGGATTGGAATTCTGGGAACATGACTGATGTGGAGTGTATCATCCTTCCTTCTCTTGTTGACCATATAAGCCAGCCACCGCCTGTTTGAGGGTAACCCAGCAGTTTCCCAGCTTGAGATCGCTTGTCGAGTTTACCTCGCTTCTCCTTTGGGATCAGAGCAAGCACATCTGCGCCGAATGGATAGAGCTTGTTCGGATCTACCTGTACATCATACAGTTCGGTCAGCGGAGCCGTATGTACCTTTGAGTTAGGAATTCGGTTATGCATGTATGCAGCGGCGGCATAGGCGTAACCCCAGTATATGCAAGGCATTCCTGATTCATGAAGCATGGTCCTCGCCATGTCGCCAAGGGTCCTGTTGACTCGTTCGGCTTCTCCGTTTTGTTCCAGGCTGTATGGCGTTACCGGAGCAAGTGAGACACCGGCAGGTAACAGCTTCTTCAACGACTTGGTGTATTCCGGGGCGTTATCGCATCGGAGCTTCTTGGGGTAGCGGCCAAAATGATTCTTGATGTGTTCCAACCAATCAATTATTTTCGCCGGCACCTCATCACGGCTTGTAATTGCTGTCGACCATATGTATGTGGTTGCGTGATCTCTCATGTTCAGAATGTACCTCTTGCCGGAGATATCGTGCGGGAATGGGCCTGCAACATTGGAGACAAGGAAATCTAACGGATCGTCGCGGACAATAAGCGAATTGGATCCAGGGGACTTTTTATCCAGCGCTTTTGATTTCGCACACTGTTCACAGAAGAAGGAAACCCAAGTCTTCTTTTTTATTTCTTCGGGAAAGTGTATCTCAAGGTACTTTTTAACAATCATCTCAGATACATGGCCTAGTCGTCGGTGCCACAAGTACGGGTCAAAGGATGGAGCATTGGAAATTTTATTCAATTGGATTGCTTCTTTAATCATGTAGAGGTACCAACAATAGTTTTTAAATTTGGTCGGAAATAAGACATTCGTTGGACTAATTAAAGAAGCGGATGAGCCTTCGAAGTTCAGCTTCCAACCTGAGTCTGTCAAGCGCCCCACCGATAGAATGATGCCGTCTACTCCCGGGCAGAAGTACACGTCGTCAATCCTGATGTTCCCCTTGGATGTCGGGATCTGTACTGTCCCCTTGAACCTAACAGTGACAGTACAGTCAGTAACCGCCAAGGATATAGTTCGTGGTATGGCTAGGTCTTCTCTGGTGACGAAGAAATCTAGAGTACCACTCACATGTGTGGATGCGCCCGAATCAATGAGAACTTTGCCATCGGATACGTCCGGAAATTCTAGGTGTCTGACTTTCCCTTGGTGAAATTGAGGGCGGTTAGGGGGAAGGTAATTGGATTGAGGATTGTCATATCCCTGAGGTGGAGGTTCAATGACTTTCCGATTAACGTCGTCCCAAAATGCAGCGCAGTTGTTATACCAGTGACCTGGTTGACTGCAATAATGGCACGAGTCGCCATAACGTGATTTGAGGATTTTGCTGAGGGGTCTTCCGCGGAAACGGTTGGCCTTCTCAACAGAAAGGTTTGGCTTGCTCATTTCAGGACGTGTGACCACAAAAGTTCGCTTATGTGGGGGATTATATCTTGGTGGATTCGACCGGATGGCATGCACCGCATCAATGTCCATCGGCGCATATTCGTTGGATGGGACCACAGTCTTCATCTTGTTCTTGCTGGAAGCAGCTTGAATCACCGTTGCTACATCGCTCAAGGTTGGTCGTTCCTTGGAGTCAAGTTTCTGATCGACCGAGAAGTTGAAAGTATGGGAGTCGACGCCAACGGGAGCAACAAATGACGTTTGGAGTAGAAGTCCACCGAGTTCGTCTAGCGTGACCTTGTATTGGGCTAGTTCAGACAGTAGACGAGTCCATTTGGCTATGGTCACTTCGGTTCCTGGCGTTTTGTCAGTGGCAAGTGCAATCATTTGTTCGACGAGTTGTAGCTTCAGACGTCTGTCGGACCTACTGCATTTCGCTTGGATGAGCTGAAAAATGTCCCAGGCTTCTTCTTTATCGGTAGCATCGATGATATCGAGCATATCGATGTTGATAGTCGATCGGATGAGTCGTGCGACTGAGCATTGTTTGTCAAAAGGGCGACTGGTAAAGTTGATTTCGAGTTTGGTGAAATCCTTCACTACGAAGACATGTCGTAGGGTACGGTTGATTTCTTTTTCCCAAATTTGGAAGTTGGCGCCGTCACATGCAAGTTCGGTCTTGTGGGGATTGTTAGCATGATGTATCTTGAGGGGATCATCGATGAACTTCCTGATAACTATTTCTGACTGAGAAAGGGTGGACGATCCTCCCGAATGACCGTGCTGGGGTATGAGTAACTTGATTCGTTCGAGTTCAGCTTTTAGAGAGTTGTAGTTTTGTAGATTATGTTCTTCCATTTCTATGGAAGCAAGAGATTCTAAAATTTTTTTATTGTTTTCTTTTTCTGTGAATTTTTTATCTATTTCTTTTTTATGTTTTATACGTTCTTCTTCTATTTCTTTTAATATTAAATCTGTTTCTTCTTTTTCTTTTATCTTTTGCTTCTCTGCTTTTATTCTTGATTCTTCTTGGTTTCTCTCTAAAATCTTTTTGAAATCTGTTCTCTCGCTACTTCCAGCACCAGTCATCCAGTCAGATCGTCCCGAGTCGGTGAGGAGACACGAATCCCAAAAACGTTAGCTTAGAGCCGGCTTTTAACCTAATAAGTGTGGTGAACCTGACGACAAGGAACACGTCTTGGTAAGCACTAGCACGCTCGGTATCGGTCTCTTCAATCTCGGTGTTGATTGCATAAATGGGTACTCACCTGACGACAAGGAACACGTCTCGGTAAGCACTAGCACACTCGGTATCGGTCTCTTCAATCTCGGTGAGGAAAGAAAGAAGAGCCGGTACCGGCGCGTACAACTCATAGCTAAATACATGTTTATGCGCCACAGCAATAGGTCTACTAGATGATAACAAGGTTTATGACATAACTATGTACTTAATGTTGCTGATGCTTGAATGTTTGTAATCTTGATCTTCTCCTGACTCTAACAACAAGGAGCTAACTATACCCATGAGCGGGAATGTGCACGAGGCATACTCACACGTTGAAACAAGCACAATCGGCCAAACTTGGACCCAATAGGGGGGTTCACGTACTGCTCAGTTCGCCATCAGCACTCGAAACCATGCAAGATTTTCCCTGCCAAACCAATGCATTTGGCAGGGAAAATCTTGGATGGTTTTTGTAGTGACTAGTGGCTGTAATCGGTAGTGATCTTCCAGTAGGTGTTGCCCGGAGGAGACAGATGCAGTCTCCTCTGGCTGGCTGAGCCGCAGCCGAGTCAACCATGTGACCTAGGTCACAACAGTTTTGACTGCTGATTTCGACATAAGCAGTAAGTGAACCCCCTCATGTGTTCAAGATAAGGATAGAATGTTTCCCAGGGGAAACTTCAAATACACGGCAGTTGCGGCGCGCCGCCAAAACTGCTGGCAGTTTGGTGGTCAATTTTCTGGACCCCAGCCAGCTTTGAGCGTCCAAAAACGGGCCCCAGGTCAGCCAGACAAAGGCCCGTCAAAGTGCAAGTCAGCCCGCCAACGCGAACCCGGGAAAACAGCCGGCAAATTCAAGGTCCCTTTGACGCGACGGCCAATCCAATGTCAAAGAAAATCCCGACGAGCTGACGGTGACCTGCGCTGCCAAATAAGCAGCAACTTGCTGACCTAGATTTGATGATACTACCGCAATACTGCTCCCCTCACACTAGGATGCATATAGGACACTTGCTGTCAGCTTGCTACTAGTTCAGAGACAACCGGACTAGAACAATTACACTTACATAAACATTAAAGTAATAATCTATCATAATAAGTTGAATTAAATCATAATAATGGTAGGTAATCAATCGAGACATTATTACATAGGAACAAAATAATAAACAAATAAAATAAAATAATTAATTAATATCTTGGTAACCTCTGAAATAAATAAAGATAATCGTTTGATATATTCTGAAATGGAAAGTAAAATAACCTAGGGTACCTTGTCCAAATTATCCTAGAAAAAGTATTGCATCTATTCATATAATTAGCTTGAAGAATTCTCCTACTAAGCACAAAACTACTTACCAGGTATAAACAGATGTAATGTATAGTTATTCTAGTATGTAGAACTTAATTCAATGTGGGATAATAAATTAAATAAGCTATGCAATTATTCCTTAGACCCATAAACAATATATTAAATAACCTTTGACATGCAATATATCATGCTGTCCAAAGCGGTGTGATATTGTTAATTAATACAAATGTATACAGTAGAAATTAACTAATATTATATTGCATAGAAAATACAATTTTTAACATGAACATAACCTTGGATACCTCCAATGAATGAAAGTACACCTGCTCAATTGAAACAGAAATGACAAGCCCATTAATCATGGGAAAATAAATAATAAATTAATGCAGTTATCTTTTACCAGGATATCTGCATGGCACATTTTTTATGGAGAGATTTGAAAGCACCCACCATGCAAGTAATCCAAGGATTTCCAAACCAAAAGGACAGTAAATGTGCATAAGTAAATTTAAGACAAAAAGCACAATTGTATAGTAATTTGATTATTTGCTTCTGAATTTCTTAATCACATGATCAATGAATTCTCTCAATCTGAACAGAATCTTTTTAAGCACCCTCAGATTATTTGATTAGATGATTGAAATTTTGTACTATTTATTAACAGCCTGTACATGTATCAATTTGAGAAATTAAATCAGTTATTTCTACTAAGGTTAACTCCTTCCTTGTAGTTTTCCCATAGCCAAAATAACACCTTCTGTTTTGCCATCAGGAATCCAGAAAGGAATTTAAGAGCTACTTTCATCCCCTTGTATTTTTATTCCCCATCTTTATCATATTTACAACCAGCATTCTACCAGTCCAGAATACTAGTGTCCTGCTTAGTAGATCAGTCCTCAAGCCTTTAAGCCTCTTTAGAATCACAGAGCATAAAAAAGTTCATCATTTCCCAGGCTGATCCTGAGTGTTTGTTATCCATATGTCCAGAGGTTCCCTAAGTTTAATGTTGATTTTCAAGGTAGGAATTTGAAGGCAAATTTTAAAAGAAGGAAGTAAGATGGTTTTGGAGATTTATTGCTGAGGAGGAGTGTTTTTTTTGTTATCATACATATGTATTTTTTTTGGTTGTGGTTTTGTAGATGAAGCACCTGAAGAAGAATTTAATGGAAGAGATTGAAAAAACAATTCTTAGACTTTCAAGTTTTATTAGTGCTAAGAAACTAAGACTGAAATATTATGACTGAAGGAAACAAGACCACTGTTAAGAAACCACTTGGGGAACTCCTGAAGGATCAGGAAAGAGCTTGAATTGGAAGTAGACAACACTACTAGGGGATGTATAGTAAGTTGAACTGAGAGTTGAAAATGAGCATTGATAGGGGAGGATTAGAGAGCTAAAGGGGTATTAAAACATGTTTGTGTATTTTCAAAGTAAATTTACCCTAATAATACAACGGGGAAAGGGGCATGCATGAGTAGAAAATGAAACTACAGGGGGCTCTGTTTATAACATAGCACTACAAGAGAAACTCTAGAAACTGCCAGGATTTGGCATGCAACATACTCTAATGCAACTTGAATTGTAACTCCATGTGATTATATTTTACCCTTTCATGCACAGTCACTTTGCAATGTGCAAAGTGGCTGTGCATTGATGCTTGGTTGAAGAACCCTTTGAGAAAGGCTTGGGTATCACTACAAGCATGCTTTGAGCTGCTGCAGTTCAACTGCTGGTAGTGTCTATAGTTTTTATTGTAGTGTTTAATAGGAACAGGAAGTTGTGATCCTGGCAGTAGCGAGAAAGGTTCAGAAAGATGAGGCAATGTAATTAGACAAAATTTATATAAGAAGTGTAATGTAACTAGGATCCAAGAAGATGATCATGAAAGGATGTGTAGCTAGGTAATACAAATGAGTGTAAGACTAACACCTCTGAAAGTATCAAATAAGCTTGAGTGATTGCCAGCTGCATGGTAGAAATTCATATTTCCATAACTCCTAAAAAGAAAAAAAGACAGCCAAACCTATATGGTTAGCTTTTATTCTTCTCCAGTTTAATAATTACCATACCAAATGTTAAATTATAAGGAGTTTATGACAGCCAACAAGATATTACATACATTATGTAACACTTGAAACTGCAAGCTGAATAATTAAAAATATTTAATTATATTATTATTTATTTTATTTTATTTTTATTTATTTATTTAACTAGATTTTCTGATTATAATAGAAACTATACTTAAACGTTTCAACAATTGGTATATAGTCTAACAGTTAAGAACAAGCCTAGAAATATCTGGTTGATACATAAGGCTCTGTGTTCAAGCTACACTCATGACCACATGAAAATAGAATAATAAAATTATACAAGTATATCTATTTTTTATCAAAAATCCAAGGAAATTTAATTGGGCATTGATAAATGCACGCCCATTGGCGCACGCCCAACCCACGCACGCCCTTAAAAAAAAAAAGGCGTGCAACCCGCACACCTTTTTTTTATCGGTGTGAGGGCTGCACGCCCATCCTTGGGCGTGCAAAACCCCCAAGGATGGGCGTGCGGCCGCACGCCTGCCGGGGAGGACTGCAAGCCCCTCAACCGGGAGGGATTCCTCCCGGTCAAGGAGGCTGTATACCCTCCTTGGCCGGAGGGATTCCCTCCCGGTCGAGGAGGGTATACAGCCTCCTTGACCAGAGGGATCCCTCCCGGTCAAAGAGGCTGTATAACCTCCTTGACCGGAGGGATTCCCTCCAGTCAAGGAGGTTGTACAACCTCCTTGACCGGGGGCAGCCTCCTCGACCGGGAGGGATCCCTCTGGTTGAGGAGGCTGTATACCCTCCTCGACCGGGAGGGAATCCCTCTGGTTGAGGAGGGTATACAGCCTCCTTGACCGGGAGGAATCCCTCCCAGTCGAGGAGGCTGTACAACCTCCTTGACTGGAGGGAATCAACCTCCTTGGCCGGAGGGAGTCCCTCCAGTCAAGGAGGTTGTACAGCCTCCTCCGCCGGAGGGATCCCTGCCGGTTGAGGAGGCAGTACAACCTCCTTGACTGGAGGGAATCCCTCCGGTCAAGGAGGTTATACAGCCTCCTCGACCGGGAGGGATCCCTCCGATTGAGGAGGCTGTATACCCTCCTTGACCGGGAGGGAATCCCTCCGGTCGAGGAGGGTATACAGCCTCCTTGACCAGGAGGGATCCCTCCTGGTCAAGGAGGCTGTATTCCTCAACCGGAGCTGATGTCATGCGTACATTCTTGTGTACGCATGACATCAGCATGTATGTAGGCAGGGGCGTGCCCCTACCTATATACATAGAATCGGTGTGCAAGCCCGCACGCCGATTCTATGTATATAGGTAGGGGCACGCCCCCACTGCCAGCATAATTGCCTAGGATGAAGTCATCCCAGTTAAACTGGGATGCACTCAACCAATTTAAACTTGGTTGGTATCAACTGATGAAATATAAATCCAAGGGACCCCCCTTGGTTTTATATTTCATTGGTTGAGGTCAACCTAATTTAAATTGGTTGTTTGCATCCTAGTTTAACTGGGATGAACTCAACCTAGGCAATTATGCTGGCAGTGCCCTGCCTATATACATAGGAAGGGCGTGCAAACCGCACACCCTTTCTATGTATATAGGCAGGGGCACGCCCCTACCTATATACATAGAATTGGTGTGCAAGCCCGCACACCAATTCTATGTATATAGGTAGGGGCACGCCCCTGCCTATATACATAGGAAGGGCGTGCAAACCGCACACCCTTTCTATGTATATAGGCAGGGGCACACCCCTGCCTATACACATAGAAAGGGTGTGCGGTTTGCACACCCTTTTCTGAACGGGCAGGGTGTGCGGCCCCACGCCTGAAGTGTTGCACGCCGATGGGCGTGCGGGCAACACACCTTTTTCTTTATTGGCGTGCAATGGGTGTGGGTGTGCGCCCATTGGCGTGCGTTTATCAACGCCCAATTTAATTTAAGAAAATCATTGGCAAATTAATTTTCAAACACGCAATAAATGGATAAAGAACCATTTATTGGTATAGTTTTTTTTCTTGAAAATCCTGGAAAATCCCAGCATAACCCATAGTAATATATACTATAAGATTACATATGTATTTAATCACATAACTTATGTAGTATGTATTAAATACATAAGTAAATGTGATTTTACATTACTGATCACTCAGGGCAAGCGCTTTTCCAAGCCTTGGTCCCTAGAAAATTTATTCACAAGTACTCCTTAGTGAAATAATTATTTAATGCTGAAATAATTATTTCCCACTAAGCAATTCATTGTGAAATAATTATGGGGTCATTCCACATAGGAATGACACCATTTTTCACATCAGATCACGAACAGGGTGCTCAGTTACCCCTGGTGATTTTTCCCTGATCACTGCTTCCAGGAAGCTTGTGAAATAATAATTATTTTATTATTTGAGAAGGAGTTTCCTTCACTAAAATGAAGATTACTCCCCATCAATTTTAACCTACATAGATAACTTATTATAAGCTACAAAGGCGCTCACATTCTACTGTAAGTAAGGAGGACTGGCCTTTATTATATACTATCTTATATTTAAAATTCCTCAACCAAATCCCCCCCAATCAATTAAATACATTTAATTTGATTGGAAGAACCATGTATAAAATCTAGTTAGCCCTTCTGAGTTATTACTCACTCAACAGAAGTTTTGGCAGCAGGGTAATAACCTGTTATATTGCTGTACTTAGTGTTTTTATAACACTTGAGTATTTATCTTTATTGTTATTTGTTTTATTACACTATTTACGTGTAAGTTATTTTTTTAGTCCTTACTGTACACGCCACAATAAGTGGATTAGAGTACAGAAAGCTAACAGTTTAGGCTACCCTCTGTGCATAGTGTGAACACTATATAGGAAGGAATATTAATTACTACCTTGATACCCTTGTAGCACAGTGATAGTACCTGTATTTTTTTATAGAAATCACACCAGAGTTCCACACACATAGCTGAAAAAGGAGGTGGAGATGGAAACAATTTTGGGCCTCCAACTTGATGGTTGATTTCAGCTGGCACACAAACTAGCTGAATAGAAAACAGCAAGAATTTCCAACATGTGGGTGGTCTGAAAACAGGATAGACACATATAATAACATGACTATTAGCATAAAAAGTGACAGTTATTGAAACTATCTGGGATAGAGTAATAGAAAAAAAACTACCTGGAGTAAAGTGACAAATAAATTAGTTTATTACCAGAGTGAATCATAACTTTCTGACTTCCAGAGCCAGGATTTATAACAATGAGATTATTTCAGTGGCTTGATTAAAACTACTGAATTGTAGAGTGAAAACAGAAAAGGATTTAGGGGTTAGAATGAGAATATGAAAAGTAAAAAAATCTGACAGAAACCTGGAAAAACAACTTTTACTACCTCAATTACAGTGCAGAAGGGCACATTAGTTCTTTATTTTTTGAAAATCCACAATGTCTCAAACTTTCCAAAAACATTTCAACCACTCTTCTCCTTGATTGAATTGAACTTAAAGAGGGTATAAGTTCAAGTGACTAATTTTCACTTGGCTGCAGGACAGGGTACTAGTGAGATTAGGTTGAAACCTAACCTAACTTTGAATGTTGTTAAATAGCTTTCTTTTCTTTGTATATCTCTTTTTCTGCAATCAAAAATCTTTTGTTTTCAACATTCACTCTTCTCACACTTCTCCCCAACTTTTCCCTCCAGTTTGGTGTTCTCTTCATATTGGTGCTTTTTTATTTTCATCATTTCTTATGATTGCTTCTTTCACTCTCATAATCATCTTCTTTCAGGTTTGTGTTGTTTTGGAGTATCTGTTAGTCACAGAAGGTGAACAAACATCAAGAAGGTTTAATCTCTCTCAGGTTAGATAGATTATTGAAATACATTCAAAGATCTTGTAGTTTCACCACTCACTCTTCTCACATATCTCCCCAACTCATCCCTCTTGGTTTGTTTTGTTTTGGTGTATCAGTTAGTCACGGACGGTGAACTAACATCAAGAAGGTGTATATCTCAGGCTCATTTTGTTTTGGAGTATCAGTTAGTCACAGAAGGTGAACTAACATTGAGAAGGTTTATCTCTCAGGTTTGTGTTTTTTTGGAGTATCATTTAGTCACAGACGGTGAACTAACATCAAGAATGTGTATCTGTCAGATCACTCAGGAATAACTTGTTCAATTGATTGCACCTACAAAGCCAAACCACAAAAACAATCAAGAATGAAGCACCCCATTTCCACACCTCTACACACAAAAATTTTTATTGCCATCCTAAAATAATATTGCTATGGACCGCATAGAAGAGCTCTTTGAAATGGAGAAAAAAGATGCTATCTTCCATCATTTCAATTAATTTCCCACCCCATATGCACACCAAGAATCCCCAGAAGGATGTGCAAACATCTTAAGAAACCAAGTGGAAGGTCATGCAAGACTATTCAAGGATTAGTTTTCCCGTAATCCTGTGTACAATGAAAGAATATACTCAGAGATTTTACTTAATGAGCCACAACCTACTAAGCACAATCTGCCATCATTTTCAGAACTGTGATAGGTTTTGAATTCTAACAACAGTGATTAATATTTCCTTTTCCCAAAAAGAAATTGCTGGTAGCATGGTTCTTTTACTACTTATCTTCAGATTACTGTGTTGAAGCGGGTTTATCACCCCATCAGAAAATACCCTCAGTGTTTTACCAACTTAAATATGGAATCTCTGCAGAAAATACAGATGGATATTTTCAAATTTGAGAGACTACTTCTCTCCACACTTTGAGGGAGTTTGTTCAAGACATGTTTTATTAACACAAGAGTGAATACTTGTCAGCCTTAGAGCCAGCAAAGCTGACCTAAAGTCTGTCTTATCTTCTTCTTTAAGTCACAACTGTCTCATATCTTTTTAGAATCAGGTTTTAATGTTGTTTTGAATTCATATTCAGATTCTTCATTAAATTTTGACCTTGGTGTCCACTGAACACTTTGTAATTGCTCAACTCCTTCATGGAGTAATTCAATAAATAATTCAACGCTACAGCTGGCTGGGCAAGTGAAACAACGCCAGCCAACCACATCTACATGTAAGATTACATAAGCAAACCTTGAAAATGTTTGAAGTTGGTTTATTCCCCATTTCAGGAAGGATACACAACCTCAAGACACCCAGAACCACCAACTCAGACATCCAAGGATTCAGCAAGTTACTGCTCACCACTCTAACCAACAAAAGGCCTCTTTCACCCAGTACTTCAAGTATTTTCAGTCAGTCCCCTTTTTGAACCTTGTTTCTCTGGCATTAGTCCTTCTGTGTCTTCCCCTCATCTTTCCCCTCTTCCCTTTTCCTTCCTCCTTCAATCAAGATATCAGATCAATTCTTCAACAGGTTACCCTTTTAGAACCTTGAATACAAGTCCAAAAATCAGGGCAGATTAGTTTACTAATTCTGTTTTCCCTCCACTGTTTCCTTAGTGTGTGAGGAGGCTGTTGCACTTCTAAAGACTCTGGCACAGCTCAGCCAACTTTTCCAGGTTGAGCTCATTGATCTTCTTAAGAGCACTCTAAACAAACAAAAAAACAATAAAAAAATCAATTAATTCCCTTTCCCCTTTTCTCTTCTTCTTTTCTCTACTAGTTGTATCTCTTATCCTTGAAATACAACCATTAGTGCCCCCCAAACCTTGTGTGCTGTTGTCACTTTAGAGACCCAGGCTCACAATACTTGAGAATACCAAAAAATGAAGAGAAAAATCAAGGGTATCAAATATGACCAAATCCACAATTATCTAATCAACTGTTTTTGAAAATACACCATTGTTAAAAACTATGGGAATCTATATAAAATGGTTCACAACTCTCATAGGTGATTTTGTTTTGAAAAACCTAATTCACTGGGTTTAATCATGGATTTGTTCATATTTGATACCCCCTATTGTGTGAATATGAGAAGTATGGATTACCAGGCTTCCTTGTATAAATTGATGGAATGCACTGTGTGAATTGAGACTCCTCTTTGGAAAATGCAAAATTGGTGTAAATTCAAATAGAACAAGAACTTCACAGTTCTATGATACATCACAGATTAAGAGAGGACCTGGAGATCCACAAATGGATTTCAAGGGGGATGATGGCTAAATATTTATCATTTATGAGACTGTTTTCACCATCAAAATTCTTTTTTATACCCACATGATTTCAATAAAGTCACAATTCCCTTGCACATATTCACTCTTCTTATTCCAGGTAAATAGGGAATCAAATTGTGATGAATATAATTTTTTCATGCTCACTTGTTTTCATCATTCATTTCTCTTGTTTGTGTTGAGTCTCATTTATGTTACCCTGCAGTGAATAGCAAATCAAATTGCTATGATGAATAAAAATTGAAAATAATAAATAAAGGTAAATGTATCAGAAAGGGAAAGGGAGAAGAGGGAATTAAAAATTCAACAGATTTTAACAATTAATTTTAACTTCCTAGCCATTTTTGTTTCATGTTTTTCTTCATCAATCTTAGTACCTCTAAATCTTCAAGATTTTCACTACATTTTCATTTTCAGAGGAAATGAATAGTTCATTCATCCTGAATTTTCTGGCCACCTGTTCCTTATCAACTGTCAACATCTCATCTTTGTTTTCTTTGCTATTTCCAGATGCTTTGTGGTCATGGAATTATTTTCTGTGGATATTATATTTCAGTCACAGATGCCACTTTAATTCCAAAGGTTCAAGTGTTCTTGATGAGCTGGAGAATAATTTCATCTTTGGAATTTTCTGGAAGCTGATAGAGGCAGCGCTTATTGGCAGCCTGACCAATAGGATAATTGAACTTTGCAGAGGCATTGGATTGGGGGGTTGGGGTAAATAACCCATTAAAAGTAATTGGCAGGCCAGACAACTGCAATAAGGGTAGCTTGATATCATTCATGGTTGTGTCCTTCTTGGTATCCATCCTCAATTTTAGGCAAATCAGATCTTCTCACAGGCTGAAATCAAATTGAATGGCACCTTGTTTTGGTCCTGGTATACCCTAAAAGCAGCCTTCATCCAGTTTGTGTTGCAAATTAATCCTTCCAACTGTGAAAAGGAGTGCATGAAATTCCACAGTATTGAATTTATTCAATATCAAATCTAAATTCATCTATAACTTGTGCAGCTTGAGTCAATGGTTGAAGGGAAAAGATCAACAAGTAACCTGAGTCAACTCATCTCATCCTTGATTATCCAACCTACAGACCCTTTCCCCCTTAATACATTGTCAAGTACCCTAAACACTGGTTCAGTTCAAACAGCAACACTAGTATACACCTTAGATATTCAAGATTCAGGAGGAGCTTGAATTAATCCAATTGGAGGTACTTGGCAAACATAACTTCCCTCTTGATTCTCTCTTTCTCTCAGTGTCTAGTTACAAATATTGACATCCATTTTTTCAACTTCCAGGCTTGTGTGTATTTTCAACATTCCTGTTATCTGCTTTCATATTTGAAATTACTTAGGGGTCCAACTAGGAATAGAATATCAGAAGGTATATCATAATACACATTCATTTATTATTGTTCTCTTGCTTGCTGTTGTTCCTTTCATCACTCATTATAAGTATTGCTTAACTCACTCAAAAGTTAAATCATCTTTCTTTATTGTCTGAAAGTTTTGCTACTACTATTAGTATTTGTGTTGAAGCTGAAATAAAGTGTTATACCTCATATTCCTACAGTTTTTTGGGCTAGGTCCGCTTGGAGGATGCCATTCCATCAAGCAGTAGATTGCACTGACTGTCAGTATGGCTTTGTTGAGAGAAGCCCATCTGAAATGGAATAAAATCAATAGAAAGTGATCTGACCTCATAAATACCAATATCAAATTCACATCTGGTCCAAATCTGGTTGTATCGTAGTGTACCTTGCAATTTAATTTGAAATTGGCCCCAACCCATTTGAAGAATTCTTTTTGGTTTGACTGATATTAAAATCAGGTTCCTCACTTATTTTGAGCCAAGATGTTTCCAGTTGCTCTTCCTCCTGGCCAAGCCAATTTGGTGAGCATGTTTTTATGATTTTTGGAGAGATCTTGACAAGGACCTGATATAGGTTTTTAATGTGCGGGTTAGACCTGCCCAACGTTGATGAAGATTTAAGGACAAGAACTCTAACCTGAGATAAGTTTTAATGTGTGGGATAGATCTGCCTGATGTTGATGAGGATTTAAGGATAAGAACCTGATGAGATTTGGCAATGGAGTGAAGTGTGAGTGGCACAACAATGATGAGAGTCAACACAAAAATGTATTTTTCCCTTTCTTTAGTTTGTGAATTTTATCTATTGATTGACTAAAGAAAAGGGAAGAAATAACCTCTCTGCAGTTATGGCAAAGTTAGTGATGTTGTAGCCTCTGTACGCCATGCATCAGATGGCTGAGCTGATCAGTGCTTAGAGCAGGTCTGTACTGTGACATGGGTTTGACTCCATAGCTGTCACTACCTTTTCTATAAAGCTGAACAGCTGTGGATGCTCTAGCATAATATGCATAAATTGCATATTCAATATGCTCGGCCAAAAGATTTTAGAAGGAACCAAATTTGCAGGCGAAAATGAAAACATCACCTGTTTCCACACTGTTATCCGGAGTAGTATCGTCATGGCAGTCATCAACTCTACTTCTCAAATTGCCAACAAGGTCACTCGCTCGAAAGTCTCCAAGAGTCTCAAACGCGACAAGGCCCAAGCAAAGCTAACTCGGCGAGTCCAGCAAAAGAAGGCCGAAGCAGCTGACCCCTCCCTTCGCGAGGCTCGACTGAAGGCAAACGTCCCTCGGACAATCGAAGGAACAAAAGAATGGCTTGGGGATGATGATGATGACGAGCGGATGCTCCCAGTGAGGGTGGAATATTCAGCGCAGACGGAGGAAGGCGCTGATGGAACCGAGCCAGGATTGGATAATGTCCATTTTGACATGGGCAGACTCCATGATCTCTTTTCACCCTACATGAACCAAGACATCCCTCCTTCTGCTCCCGCCGATGAGTACCCAAATCTGCACGAGGAATCACACCCAGAACAAAGTACCAGCCAACCCGAGTCCACTGCTCCACCGGAACAACAGCCACGTACATTGATAACGACCTCGCCGAGGCCCTCAGAATTCACTTTGGCGTTCATGCACGAGCTTGGTGGCCTGTTCGGGGGATCTAGAAACTGTGATATTATTCCTAGAAAGACGAAACGATTCGAATTAACTCGTGTTTGTCGTTGGGCCTGCGAGCGTGGCTATGGAAGCATGGTTGTTATTGGCGAAGCTCATGGTGGCCGCAATCGGAGTGGTCCCAGTATGCACACATTACTCGCACCAAATCCAACTATACAAGCCTGTGCCGAGTTTCGTTTGGCTTACTAACCTTCTCTGAACTACGTCCTCTTAAAGCGCACATGACGATTTCCAGATTGCCTTACGGTCCGACAGCCTCTTTCAGGATGACCAGTATCGTCCCGAGTAAGGCTATCCCCGGACACGCGAAACCAACGTCGCATTTCCCTGAACTTGTCCTCTCCAACTTCTCGACTCCGCTCGGTTTGAGCATCGGAACTCTTCTCCAATCCGTCTTCCCCCCTCTCCCCGAACTTGAGGGGCGACAAGTAGTGAGCATGCAAAACCAAAGAGACTTTGTATTCTTCCGCAGATATCGATATGTCTTTGCTGAACGAGAAAAAGTGTAAGCTCGTATGGTTAAACTTGCACTTTTCCCCGTGCGATATCTGCAGCTTTCAGAACCTCAGATGCTGATTTACATCGCTCTTTGCCTCTCTTCTTGCGATGGCTATCATTGCCGACAAACCCAAGATTTCTGAAGGAGGGGGACGAAACCATTCGGACTCGACTTCAAGAGATCGGACCACGATTTACGTTGAAAGTGAGGTGGTTGAAGCGTGGCACATTAGCTGGTGGATTGAACCAGAATGTCTTACCAGGACAGATAGGCAGAGAGAGGAAATTGGGAGAACTTGAAAGACAGCAAGAAGCAAGTAGAGCGGGTCGGCGACGCCAAGAAAGAAGCAAGAACATAGACAACCTGCCTAATTCCTCCAAAGCTCCATCATTACCCATAATATCTACAGCAGCAACTACCACTGAAGCTTCTCAACCTAGAATTTTGAAGAAGAGGAAACAGAAATCCAAAACATCTGCCGGTATCGAAGAGAAATTCCTAAGGGGTGAAAGGTCTGATTCCGAGGACCCTGAAATGTCAGAGAAACCCAGGAAAGGGGGAGGGTTAAATGAATTCATGAAGGATGTTAAACAACGGGCCAATCAAGGTCGCAATACTAACCGTAAATTAGAATGGGAATGGAAGGTTTGTTCTAACCCCCCATCTTTTCTTTGTATCAAACCCCGCCATATTATCAACATATCCTCAGCTCACCCCCGTGTTTCTTTTCATCTTCTCTATCATCGTTCATCTCTTTTACAGCCGAACATGGGAGTATCTCGTAGAAAATTCTTTCTCTAGGTCTACAGTTCTCTCAATCAAGATCCCGGGATCTTCGTCAAAAATGCAGTCAATCATATTTCCCCTCACAATTTGTAACGATTGGGTATTTTTTTAAAATAAATAAATATGATGAATATGATATAAACTACCTTTTGTCGTTCTCTCTACCATACACAAATCGTTATACACCATTTGCATGTAGATTCAAGTTATCATCCATGCCATCTCTCTTGCCTTCTGATCCGACGTACATATTCACATATACAGACAGGAGTAGGAAAGAACCCTTTCATGTCTTCAAGCGGCTAAGATACCAGGTTACGTTCAATGAACAGTGTTATATTTATCTCTTTTTTGAAAAGGAACCAGTGCCTTATGATGATTTTTTCGCGTGCAAGATAATAAGATCTAAGCAGCTAATGTTAATGAATTGAGATGTGTGGAATGATAAGAAAAGTGCGTCTAGTTGTGATTTCTAAGTGTGATTGATCAACTTTGCAGGAATCTGGCATTTAAAGCCTCTAAGTTTTTTAAAAATTTGAAAATTGATCCTCCTCTATCTATAAGTGCTATTTTTGGAAGGAGTGAGTTTACAACTATTTCTGTTACGGATGGTTTGCTCGTAAGTTTCATAGAGGACGGAGTAGCTCCCACACCGTAATTTTGTTGCACTTTGAGGTTGGATCATTACGTCTATGATGTCACGAAAAATGAGTCCAAAAGGGCGCCAACTCTCAGCCAAATCTAAAATTGCAGCCTTTTTGGGTGCATAGATCTTCCCAAGTTTTTCTGCTAGATCCAGCTCAGGTGATGAACCACCCTCTGTCATTGTGCATACTCCTGCCACCTTGTACAACTCGATTGATGTGACGAGGCCAATCAGGCCATCTATGGCTCCTCTATGTTTTGAAAATCCACCCTCGTCCTCGCGCATCCCAAAATCCATGGACAGCTGTAACATTCCTTCCGGATCAGTGAGTGGTAATAATTGAGCCGTCTCAAACCTTTTTCTACTCCCTCGCAGCAGATTATCTTTGATTTTTTTCAAGTGTGAATTCAACTGCTAATCAGCCAGGGGAGAAAAATCATCTCAGAAATTTCTCCGAGAGTTTTAGCAAAGGGAGTGAGAAAAAAGCATACGCGTGAGTTGTCGTAATTGTAGCCATCCACTCCTCTTTTGTTCAAGAGTCCTGTTTGCTTAGGTGTCGGGTTTTTCAAGTGTCTCGACGCAAAACCAGACATTGCATTTTTCCATAAAACAATCTCCCAAATGAATTTTTCTATCTCCCATTCAAGTTCATTTGTGAGCAAGCCATTTGAATCATGGGGGACAGAAGTATGACTGTTGGCATCTAGTTTGCTCTCAATTTTGCTGTTGAAGAAATTGAGTTTACTTAACCACCAGTCTAGCTAATCGAGCGTATCGTCAAAATCCGACAATGGACATCAAAACCGTCTCAGTTTATTGATTTCGGATCGCTCTGGAGTTGAGGAAAGGGCAAGTCACTTACCTGATACTGGAATACCACACTGTGCGGCCTCGATTCTAACTCAAGTGAATCTCTAATTTTTTCCAAAAGAGTCTTTAGAGGTGAAACACACCGCTGGTGTGATAAGTTGATGTCACGAAAGTTTAAAATATCAGCGAGTCTTTGGCCTTGCAGCTTGATCCAATCCATCCCATCTGGCATACTATGTTCAAACTGTGCAATCATACCATTGATATTAGCAATACTACCCTCGTTGACCAGCATGATACTCGTGGTTGTCCTTGAGTCAAGAATATTAGCCAAATGATCCAATTGGCGCGCGCTTGCGGTTTTAAGAACTCCTTCGAGCTTATCATTGAGAAACCAAGCCAAATCATGATAGGTGCGATCGTTGTGACTGTAAGATACTTTTCTATCCAGATAAATAGCCTGTAAATATCTGATAAAGCAGTTGGCGGCAAAAATGTCTTGAATTTCGGTGTCCAATTCCACCTAAAATTCAATCCAATGTGAGCTTCACGGTCTTTGGGTTTAGGAAAATGTACCCTTAGACCAACTTTCTTGCCTTCCAGTTCCTTCCTAGGTAATGATTCAGACCAGATCTTTGCTATTCCACTCTTCCTCAAGTGCAGCCTGAGGTCTTTCAACTCTTTGTCTAACACCTGACGCTGTTGCTCCCCTACGCGACTGAAATCTGTCCCGCCTTTCTCCATTAGAGCATCTCGGCATTGTTTCAAGTTTCCGAGTGTTACAAAGAAGCTCTTCGCAGGTTTACTGGCCAGGAATTGTTTGAGCAAAAATGAACGGAGTGCACCTCAATCAAGTCTGGCGTCAATAAACAACTTACGCAATATCTTCAATGGAACGCTGCACTCGCGGGACTTCAGGTGGTGTAAAACTCTTTTCACTAAATAATTGATCTGATTGCCAAGCTGATGGCACTTTCTGGGGATGTCCGTTCAACGGTGATTGGGGGCCGATTGCTAATAGTTGCGGGCTACTATCTTCCGGAAGTGATGTGTGGTGTACCGAATGTGGCCCATTCAGATCCACATGATCCTCCACTCTCTTTAAAAATTCTTCCATTTCTCGTGTAATTCTTTGGGAAACCAGTTGTACCACCCCCTTCCTGACGCCATCCAATAATTCAAGGGTATCTTCAAGGTGAAAGAGAACAGGCTCCTCTTCGAGTTTTTCGAATTTATTAGCCATTCTTATCCATGCATCCGTTACTTGCTGAAGCAAACGACAGGCCTCGACATAGCTTTCGTGATAGGCCTGACCACATGACACATGGAAAGAAAAATGGATTTCAAAGATTAATTACCACCTGAGGAAAGAAAAAAAACCAATAAACGTGTAATGGGGGCAAAAAAAACACAAAACAACAACTTACCATCACCTGCTTGATTTTGAAGTACTCGAACAACTTCGGCTCCTGGAGTATCTGGGCAAGTGAATTCAAAATGGCTTCTATCTCGACAGATTCTTCCTTTAGCAAGCTGACTGTAGTAATGCGATCCACCTTCAACCTTTCTTCCACCAGGTGCTTTAGACGAACCAGTGGACCGCGAAGTTTGGAATCGAATTCCGCTTCCATTTCGTCCAATGCGTCAACAATAGGTGATGGAATCACAGCAGCTTTTCGCACGTAGCGTGTTGTTTCTTTTCCAGATCCTAGTCGCCTCATGCCATTATGTTCAGGGATCCAATGGAATACGGTTCTTCCTTCGCAGGCCGAGTCTCGGTCAGTTTTACGCACGAGTTTTCCGTGGATTGCACTGCTCGGCTCATCCTTTTGGTTCTAAAAGTCTTGGCATTTCAATGTCAGCTAGAACAATACGGCCTGTAGAAATAGTGACTGAGGTAATTTGACGCACAAAATCAAGAGGAGTCGATGAATGGATCATCGTGCTAGAGCCCTCGAAGCTATTACCACGACTTCCACTGTCAATCTCAACTTTACCCTTGATTAGATGTTCGTAAGTTGGTTCCCAGTACTTTCCCTCAGGGCTGTGTATGCTGCTAGAAACATCCGGGGAGATTAATCCGCGATCCAAAATCGATCTCGGGGTGGCATTCTCTCTTTGCCTCCACACGTTCTCGGGTTTTTCCACTCGGATAGCCGGAAAACCTCGTTTGACTAGATTTCCTTGTGGTACCTCACTGGTTTCAAGTTGATTCGTGAGTCAGTAATCGTTAGCCTCAGCTAGTACAGGGAGATTAAAATGTGGATCAAGTCACCTGAATTGAAACTCGAGAATGGCTTTTTTCCATGTTAAAAGGTTCTTAGCCGAGCTCTTAACATTCCTCAGGAAAAAAAAATCCCAGAGACCAGCCAAGCCGCTCTGGAACATTCGAAGAAATGAAAAAAGTTTGATAATTGTGCAAGTGAGATCTGAATGGAAAAAAAAGTACTGTATCTATCCTTGATGAACATCCCGATTCTACAGAATAGCTGGATTCATTAATCCGCAAGAACTCAAGGTACTCCTACAGAAATAAAACTTTGGAAATAAGCCAATTGGTTACCTGGATGTTTAAGGTGAACTAGGTACTGACTAGGAAGCTCATTGTGCCGCACGGATCCGGAGCATCAGATACAAATTCCAAAAGATTCCAACAGGCAGGTGTCGTGGTTTGTGCAGCACCCGAAGGTGGCAAACCACTAACGACGCATGAAGTTAAGGAAATGGTCAAACATACTCTTCCAATAGTGAACATCTTATCAATATCCTAGCAAGATTAGGTTCCAATTTTTCAATCGAACGTGGGCCTTGAACACTAAGGTTGCGGAGAGAGAGTACAATTTCAAGACACGGTCTCAACTTGAAAATGCACTCCCTGAGAGGAAGAGGCGTTTTTGAGATCTGAAAAGATCAACTGCCTAGCGGTGTAGATGTTGCAGTGTTAGGTCCATAAAATCCCAGTGCAGGTGGACTATTTGTAGCCTTGGACCTGAACCAAATCACCTTGATGTGTCTCAGCAGCAGATCACCTCATGGCACATTGGAATCATCTTGATGCAATGCGAGGTAAGCTTGAAACCTCCCTGTGGGCAACCCTAGACCTCATGCTACACACAAACCCTCGAGACACCCAACTGTCGCATACCATGTGTGAGGCCGGAGTATGTAGGATAACAGAAAACTATAGACTTGCTAGCAGAATTTCTGAATCTTATAAATTTTGGGTAACTATTTCTAATAGGTTGTTACTTGGATAATAGATATCATTGATTACTCGAGTAATCAGGAAGGAAAAGGGCGAAAGTGAAACAAAGATTTGTCCACAAGGAAAGTTTTTATTGAGGTGTGAGGGAACGGTAACGATAGATAGATTGCAGAAGTGCTCTTCTTCCCCGGCTTGGCCCGGGATGAAGAGCTGTCTACGTGCTGCGGCGAGTCAGTGAGATGCATGTGATAGGTATGTCACAACACCCTCTCGCCGTGCTATCCTACGTACAAAACATGATAAGAGCATCTCCAGCAGCCTGGGGATCTACCCAAGTCGCTTTAGCGGGCCGAGGGGTGTTTCACAGATCTGTCTCAGATCTTTCACCCCCCGTGCCACAGCAGACTGGCGATAGGGCCGGGGGTGGATAGCCATTGATCCAACCCAGACCAACCCTCTACGCCTCACCGACCGCCGACCCGGCTACCAATACCTATCGGATTGATGTTCATATTGATATCAATTCAATGGATATCTTCGATATCTTTTCTGTTGGAGAGAAGTATTTGGTGGTCAGTGTCAACGTCGAGAGGATGGTTGGAGGACATCGGATGGACCGGACTCACCTTTTGGCCAGGCTGTCGAAAGCCGCTGTCGGCTGGGGTTGGTAGCCAGCTGGGATGAGGGATGGGATTGGATTTGATCCAAGTCCCATCCTGTAGCGGGTCTGCTGGACCCCTGTTTTCCCGTGAGACCCGCTAAATTTAGCAAAAAGTCGCGCGGTCCCATCTCTGCTGGAGATGCTCTAACATAGTAAAGTAAAGAAAAAATAACTCTAATAATCACAAAATTAAGAATTTCCTAGTACCCTGTCTCTTAGCTTCGCAAACACTTCAGGGCCTAAACTTTTTGTGAACATATCAGCCAATTGATCTTTTGTGCTTACCCACTGTAAAGTAGTCTTTTTCTGAAATAATGCTTTGTTCGTGATATAAAAATCCCTGTCGGAGTGTCTTGTTCTTTTGTTCAAAGCATCGTCAGTAGAAACCCTAATGGCAGATTTATTATCACAATGAAGGTGGCCGACGTAATCAACTCTTAGAACATCCTTTAGCAAGTGTCTTACCCACAACATTTGTCTCGTTGCATTACCTAACGCCATGTATTCTGCATGACAAGTCGAAGATGCCACAGAAGCTTGCCGCCTCGCTACCCATAATACAGGACAATTAAGAAATGTTATTAGTATACCATAAGCCGAGCGGGCAAACTCACCTCCCCACGACGCATCACAAAACATCTTGAGTTGTTTGTCATCGCTCTTAGGTATTAGGGTCAATTTCAAATCTTGTGTATTTGCGACATAATTAATTAAATGCTTTATACCTTTCCAATGCGTAACACCTGGTTTCGCTGCAAACCGCACCAGATAGTTAACTGCAAAACAAATATCCGGTCGAGTACCAACAGCAAGGTAGCTTAGAGTACGAGTACTTGCCTGACATGCTAGGATCCCCTTCAGGGTCTGTTACAGCATTAAAATTGGGTGGGAGTGGTGTCTTCGAAAAAGTCACACCATCCCATTCAGCATTCAAAAGACTTTTTACGAGCTTGCCTTGCCAGAGATAGAATCCTTCATCGCGCCGATCAACATTGAGTCCGACAATACTGGAAATTTTGTTGCTCCATTTGATTTTCAAAACACCCTTGAGATCTTCTTCTAATTGTCGCAGGAAGTCCTCGTCAGATGAAGTTACTACGCCATCATCAACGTGAAGCCATATCACGCCACGTGTTGATGGATGCCGTAATATATACAGAGAATTATAATACTGGGAAGGCTCGTATCCCAAGGTACCCAAAATTCACCAGTGCCAAAATTTTCGCAAGTGCAGCCACCAGCATCTTGCTGCTTGGCGTGTCCCGTAAAGCGCTTTCTTCAGCAACAACAAATGACCCGGGCTGACCTCCATTCCCTCTGGAGGATAGACCCAGACCTCCTGGTCGATAGGAGAGTTCAGATAGGCGGCAACAAAGTCGAAGCTATGTACAGCCCACTTGTTTGCCGCCGCTACAGTCAGTAACAAACGCAATGCAACAAAAGTTGCCGTTGGCGCAAAAGTCTCCAAAAAGTCTGTGCCGGCTGCACTGGGATTTTATGGACCTAACACTACAACATCTACACCGCTAGGCAGTTGATCTTTTCAGATCTCGAAAACGTCTCTTCCTCTCAGGGAGTTCATTTTCAAGTTGAGACCGTGTCTTGAAATTGTACTCTCTCTCCTCAACCTTAGTGTTCAAGGCCCACGTTCGATTGAAAAATTGGAACCTAATCTTGCTAGGATATTGATAAGATGTTCACTATTGGAAGAGTATGTTTGACCATTTCCTTAACTTCATGCGTCGTTAGTGGTTTGCCACCTTCGGGTGCTACACAAACCACGACACCTGCCTGTTGGAATCTGTATCTGATTCTCCAGATCCGTGCGGCACAATGAGCTTCCTAGTCAGTACCTAGTTCACCTTAAACATCCAGGTCAATTGGCTTATGTCCAAAGTTTGATTTCTGTAGTACCTTGAGTTCTTGCGGATTGGGATAGTATGCGGCACTTGGGTGTCTCTAGGAGCTTGCCTATAGCATGAGGTCTAGGGTTGCCCACAGGTACACGGAGTCGCAAGATGGCTATCTCCAGAAACCTACCGACGCCAGCTGTATAGCGATAAATTCATAAACACTTCAAAACAAGCCCACACGTACGCTCTTCGACCATCTTCACGATAGTCGCTACATTAGAATTTCTGTATTCTTCCCATAGTGACGGGGAGAAGTGATGTAAAATAATCCTGATGTTGAGTAATAATTAAGTGCCTGGTAGACAACATGTATGCAATCATGAAGTGTCACAATGTCAGTATAATTTCAAGTCCCATGCGTACAGAGTTTCTGCCGGTCAACTGTGACAAGCTACTCAGTGCTACTTTGATCAGATTTCCCTTTTCCCGTTGTGATATTTTCCCCTCTATGCTACTGATGTTCTTTCTCTGTTAAATCAGGCTTGTGATTAGTTCATCTATTCCTATTTTTTTCTTTGACCTAAATATTACTCTTTTTCTTTGTTTCATCTATTTCTTCATTACCTAAACCAAATTATTCTTTCATTTCTTTTGTCCAAAGTGTTTTTACTGCTATTAGCTCTTCAAGTTGGAGCTGCAATAAAGTGATTATCCTAAAATACCTACAGAAAGTGGGTCTTCCATCTTTGATCATAGTTATGAATGCATTTACCTCATGGGGATTTCTGGATTTGAGTGAGTTTTTTCCATTACATTTTATTGTAGTTTTTTTGTTAAGCATAATTTTTCTTGTTTGTTTCTATGAGGGAGATTCTAGTTTCTGGTTATTTATTACTTTCTACATTTATTCATTTAATTTTATTGGTCTCTAGTGGTAATTTGATTGATATTGTTAAAGCATTGGACATGCTTGCAGTCTGCCATACAATATCTGTCTTGTGATTTCTTGTTGTTTTATTTTAAACCATTAGGAAATCTCAATCTCTCCAGTTTTTACACCCAAAAATTGTGTCCTTTTTTAAATTTATTGACCCAGGCTCAGACTTAGGCAATAATCATTGCCACCTGTGTCGCCTAGCAGTAGAGAATTAATTCTACTTTGGTTCAAAAGAGGTCCTGGGTTCAAGTCTCTTTGTTTCATTTTGTTTCCCGGACCCTCACTACTAGATATTGACAAGGTTTTTTGAATTTTCCTGTGTGACTCAGGAAAAACAAAAGTTTTTCCCTTAAGCTGCCTTACAGATGTGAATATGTTCTGAAGGCTCAAAATAAATTGGAAAAATATACCATTGGGGTGCCTAAAAAGAAAACTCAAAAGTGCCTGAATGCACTAGCAGGTATGATAGATTCCCAACCCTTATACAATGAAAGTGTATTCAAGTCCCACGGTTTAGTGGCAAGAAATATCCCACAGACAGTCAGTTTCCAATGTGCCATGTTTTTGGGGAAGCAGAAGGAAGACTTTGGCAGGAGAGAACTTTATGTTTTTAGTAGATTACTCCTCTGACACTGTCAATGTCACTTCCAATTCCTGCCTCCCAGTTGTTATAAGATATTAGAGAACTTATCAAATTTTTCCCCTGTGCCCCAATGACTCACTCTTGATTTTTGGACAATTTTTGAAAATAACAATGTGGTTTTTCTAGGTCAAGGAATCCTATGATGAATGTGCGCAGGGTCCCCGGACCCTCCCTTTGAGGGGCTTTGTCACAGCCTGCTGAGGCTGTCTCCGCTGCGGGGAGTTATCCAAGCTGCTAAATTGACTGTGCTGGGGCACCTTGCCAGAGTCTTAACAGCCCAAGGCAGGGTTTCTACACACCGCAAGCTACAATATATTGTAGCTTGGAGCGGTACAACCCTTTTGGGTGTCACCAAAGCGTCCCGGTTGTGTGTGTGTTAAAATGACTGGGGTGGGAGGGGCCAGATTTCACATTTGTTTACTGTGTGATACTTGGCTGATGGGGTGCTATTGAGATGTTATAGCAGTTCCAGATATATAGCAGTCAAGCTATAAAAAAAAGCTACCTTAGCAGCCGCGGTGCTGCTGAATGGGGTTTGGGGTGCTATATACAGTATAGCAGCTCCGGTGGAGATGCCCTGAATTTAGCCAAAACTCGGCCAGTCGGGGGTCAAAATGCCCTTACGTTGTCAAGCCTTGTGCTCGCGGGGCGCGGGCGGAGAGGCTTGATCAACCCTAGCTTAGCTAGCACAATCCCCTCAATTCAGGGGCCGGGGGACCCGGCGCGCCAAAGGCGCCTCGCCAAGTAAGCCTCAAGAATGAGGGGCTTGTGAGCAAAGTCCCAGCCATCGCCTGGAAGCTTTGGCTTTTGGGGGCTTTTTTCACTTTTCAATAGTGAATCCCTTGTAAATCCCGAGTAATCCATCCAAATGATTTCTCGTGAGCTTTAGCATGTAGGCCAACTTCTTGGCTTTGGGTACATATTTTTTCAGACTTATGATGAACAAATGTTGGTTGGTCCATTGGATGTGAGTGGGAGTCTCACTGACAATGGTGACATCGTGAATTTTGTATTTATCCCATAGTTTTGAAACATTACTTAATATTATGGGCTGAGACATTGAATCTCACATTATCTGTTCAATTTGTACAGGTCTGTAGCAGCCACCGACCCATGCATAGTTACATGGTAAGGGAGTATTGAAGAAGATGAAAGAAGAATTGGGAATAATCCTGAGGACCTTCGTGAAACTCATGGAAAAATGAGAATTTCATTATTTTCTTGAGGGTTGAGTCCTCAATCTTGGGCCACCTGTTCATTACAGGAATGATGAGAAAAATCTGGCCTTTTGGCCCGTCTATTTGGCAGGTCAAATATCATCTGGGAAGGTGAAACATGAGGGAAAACCTTTCCCTGCAAAAAGGTTCCCAGCTTCCAGCCCAAAATCGGACATTAGAGCATCCACCCTCGTCTCTGTAAAGTGGCTCGGTAAGCCAACTTTACAGAGACGAAGCCCCCGCGCGCCACCCTCGTGGCCTCTTTAGGCCTCGTTAACTGAGGAATCTTTAAGATTCTCGTTAGAGGTCTCTAAATTTAGAGACCTCTAACGAGCTCGGTAAGGTAAGATCCCTCCTTTCCCACGATGCCATCCTCGATCCCCCCCTACAGCCCCGCTTACCGACCGACTTGGAGAGTCCCCGAGGGTGGGGACGCTCGGTTAGCCAGCTGCAGAGCCCCCCTACCGAGTCACGAGGGTGTGGTTTCTCGGTAGGGTAACCATTGCACTCGCTAACCTCTCCGCAGTTGCGGAAAAGTTAGCGAGACGAGGGTGGATGCTCTTAGAGCATCTCCAATCGTTTCACTAACTTTTCGACAACTGTCGAGCTCTTAGCGAGCTCGACAGCTAATTTATCAAGAGTGTCCCCACTCGTGGCTCGATAACCCGGCTCGATTGCTAGGTTATCGAGCCGTTCCACACTCGTGCTCCTCTGCAACTCGAGTTCGATAACTCGAGTTGCAGGGGAGCACTACACGGGGTGGGTTTTTTATGGGTGGGGGTCTCTCGGGGGTGTCAAATGGGGGGTTGGTAACTTGTGAAAGTTATTCCAGAGTTAACTTATCGAGCTCGATAGAGGTCCATAAAGTTATGGACCTCTATCGAGAAAGTTATCGATTCGACAGCTATGGAGCGCTATCGAGCGCACGACTGGGGCTCGTCTCGATAAAGTTGGCTTATCGAGCCGACTTATCGAGACGATTGGAGATGCTCTTAGTCACAAGTCCTTTGGAGGCTCGCGCTTCGCGCGAGGGGCGCTTTGCGCCAGCCCAAGCTTCACCAGGGCCCTCCAAAGCGAGGGACTTGCGTTAAGTTAGTGATCAACCCCGGACAAGACCCAGGTGAGGGAATTGGCAGCAAATCCCGTTGATAACTCAACCCGTGTCGATCGACGTAATTCGTTTAAGATATGCCTCGCGACCTTGAAGATGAGATATTTGGTAAGTGGTCGTATCTGTCTGAAAGGAATTTTATCAACTTGCAAAGTTATCTCATCTTTGGCTGAATCCATGCTTCCGATTTCATACAGGCGGAGAGTCGGATTTATCTGATTTTGACCAAGGTAAGGAGCTACTCAAGAGCACACTGAATAACTGTTAATTTACGTAACTGTTCTGGGAATTTGGGAATTCAATCAAGACGAGAGGCACGTCGACCGATCACAGGAAAACCTTGCAGAGGAAGACCGGCAGGATGAGGAGGACGATATCGGCCAATCCAATGGCCCTGCTCCACCAGAAGGTTCACATGGGTTCCCCAAGTTTAGGAAAGATCCGACCCATAGGCCCTCTGAACAAAGGTGAAACGAATTGCTCGTACTCAACCGCCCTCGAGCTCTTGTGTTTTGACTGGAAGTCTGTTGAACTTCTTTTTAGTTCGGCCCCAAGGAAGAAACTCAACAAACGCCCCGAGCCTGCAGATAATGGCGCTTCACTAGGTTTAGGTGCAGAGGCGGAACTTGTCGTCGACCCCGAAGAGCGTGAGCGAGTGGAAGCTTCAATGAGCTGAATAGATCAAGTAAACACGGGGCAAGGTTCTAATAAATGTCGGCTTTTGATCTCTCTTCAGAGAGACGGCAGGAGCTCTACCAGCAGATCGATGAGGCAGCAGGCAAGGGCAAGAAAGGTAGACGACGTCGACGGAAAGGGGGGGATGATGATCTGGAGTTGATGGCCGACGAGGAGGTGTCCAGGCTACGCGCGCGGATGCTGAATGCCGTAGAGATGGACAACCAAGCCAACGAGGAGCGTCGACCGGCGACGGAGAAATTGATGCTGCTGCCGATCGTGACATCTACGATGCGAAAGTACTCAGCCATTCCAGATTTACTCTGAAAAACGACATCACCCTTGCTGACTCCCTCTCATCCACTTGACTTCATCAGATCCCATCTTGAGACCGCAATTCTCGACAACGGCGTCTTGGAAGCTGTCAAGAAGTGGCTCGAGCCCTTGCCCGACCGGTCCCTTCCCGCGCTCAATATCCAACGTGAGCTGCTAGAGCTGCTTGACAAAGTCAGTCCTTGCCCAATCCTCAGCACTTCAACTAAGCTCGTCCTCTGTCGCCCGAGCTGATCGGGCCTTCAAACAGATGACCAGCATAGACACGCAGTCGCTCAAAGCTAGTGAGCTTGGCAAGATCGTCCTTTTTTACACTAAATGTCCACGGGTCGACCCAGCGATCAAGCGGACAGCGGACCAACTAGTCAGTACGTACGCGTTCTCTCTCGCTCCTGGTTTTTGCTCTCCCATTTTTGACCATCCCACGCTTCGTGGTCCTGGTGTATGTCAGCTCGCTGGATGAAGCCGATCTTGCGACGCTCAGCTAGATCTCGAGAGCCTACATCTACAGGGGTTCCCCGAGCGGTCCGGCCGCCCATAGGAGGCGCCAATAGCTCCCAGCGCGCTCGGATTCCGGAGACCGTTCAACAGGTCTTCCAGAACCCTGCCCGTTCCCAGCTTGATAACAATGCCGACGGCCCTGGTGGCTCCCAGAACCCTGCCATGCGCAATAGCACCCAGAAGGCTACGGCTAAGAAGACCCGCGAATGGGCACGTAAACTTCAGGATGCAAGGAAACTTCAGCGTATGGGCTGATCACTTCTCGCACCCACTCCAGCATACCTCACCATTTACGGTCACGATTGTTAGCCCCCTGAGACAAGTATATCAACAATGAGCCTTATAAATGGATGTTCATGGGTTTTGTTTTCAACAAAATCCCAAAGCATTTTTTACAGGAAGGCTATTTATCGTCTTTTCCACAACGAGCCTGTAAAATACTGTAATAATCGCTCTCTTCAAGGGAAAATCTAATTTGATAATGAACCTTGTGCAAAACAAGAAGGTATTGACCATAATCGCCACTTCTTCCAAGTGCAATAGATGATCAAGCAACTAAAACAAAGCTTGGATTATGAAAACTGCATGGTAGTCGAATTGATTCTCAAAAACGGATCTTGAAGCGCTTGATAGGTTGAGGAGGATAAGGGGCGAGCGCTTGGAGGGGAGGGCCACGGTAGTGAGTCAGCCCACCAGAATAGTTGCATATAAGCTCTCTCTCTGTCTGCATAGAGCAGGAATTGTGGGGATCAATAGTTGCAAAGATCGATGAAGATTGAATAACTGGGGATTGGGACAAAGAATCGGACGAGTAGAAGAATAACAATCAGAGCATGAAAACCGCTCTAAGGTTGTCGGAGAGCAGCCTCGATCCTTTCGAGCGTTCTTTTCTTTCCCAAGACTGCCATCGTTTCGGCCATCCCAGGGCCGATCTATGCAAGGGGTAGAGAGTAAGTGATGAGAGTGGTGATTGAAGAAGCGAGCAAATGCACTCACTTTCCGGCCCGTGATGGCATGGCGTAATGCAACCATGACTTGTTTACTGGGTGTCTTCGGATCCAGCTCTTGCACCTGCTTCAAACCGCTGGCAACCTTTTCACGTATGTATCCGGTCTCCTCATCCGGCAAATCACTCAGCACTTGCCGGGAGCTTTCCAAGATCCTGCCTATGAAAACATTCATCCCAACGAGAGATACCCCAGTGGAACTTATCAACATCTTCTTTTTGTTAAAATATGGGATATTTAGCGGGAACAATGCAAAACAGCCTTACGGTATAGGATATCAGGAATCTTTTTCCTTATCTCGCAGGCCTCAGCCGAAGTCAGATCAGGAATAGTGAAAAAGTATTCGGCAAGGTACTTGATATCGGTGAAGACATGAAGCCGATCCTGAGAGGCAAATATTGTTGGTCAGACCGAGACAATGGGATTGTCGAAATCAAGAGGTCTGTTACCTTCATTGCAAGGAGCACCCGATGTACATAAGCATCAGAGACTTCAGGTTTACCAGGTCCACAAAGCAGAATCGAGCGGGCTCGCGCAATCCATGGTTGCACTTGCTCGGGATCCGTCGAAAGTAATCTCCGGGCGATGTGTTGTTGGTTGAGGTGGACGAGCTTTGGTTGGGACATTGTCGAGCGATGTTTGCCGATGACGTCGATCGAAAACTATGCTCACCCAACCAACCCGTCCCGGTGAAAACAATTGAAAGATTAGAATAATTTGTGGGTAAAAGATGGGTGGGAAGACTTGCCGCTGAGATCATCTGATCCATCGTCATCACGTCTGTCGTCTTGTCCCCAGTCTTATTCTCTTCCAAACCATGGCGGGAATGGTTCATTCCCATGAGAGCAACGAAGTTCAGGAGTGCCTCAGGTTCGTAGCCTTTCGACTGTGATCAATTCGATCAAGTCCGTTCAGGATAACTTTATGGATAAGATGAACGTCAACAACATCCGACCTACAATGTAGTCCTCTACCCTGACGTCTCCGGACCGCTTGCTGAGCTTCGACCCATCGGCATTTACGAGTAGTGGGAGGTGGGCAAATCGTGGAAGCGGGAAGCCAAAGGCGTTGTATAACAGGATGTGCTTTGGGGTGGAGGAGAGCCATTCCTGAGTTGTATGTCGGACGGAACATGATGTGAGATTGGGTTTTTTTTTCTGGAACGATTTGGCAGCAAAGACTGCGAGGGAGAAGAAAAAAGATGGACGGACGGACCTCGCCACGCAGGACATGAGAGATGCCCATGTGATGGTCGTCGACAACGTTGGCAAAGTGGTACGTTGGGGTCCCGTCAGCCTTGATTAGAATCACATCGTCCTGGGTGTTGTTGGCGAAGGTGAGCTGGCCATACACCAAGTCATCGACAGAGACCGGTGCGTCCGAGTTCTATCCTGTTCGAATGTCTTATCAGCATTCAGCGAGACCCAAGGTTGGATGTATGTGTTAAGGGAGGCTGGACAGACCTTGAGTCGTACTACATAAGGCGTCCCCGTCGACATCTTCTCCTCCAGCTCGGCTTCAGACAGCTGCAAACACTTCCTGTCGTATGTCAGATTCGTGCCGGAGGATCGCAAGTCTTGGCGCATCTGATCGAGTCGCTCGGGTGAGCAAAAGCATCGATATGCCTGCTTGGACTGATATCCGAGAATTCCAAGTCAGCTTGGTGTCTGTTCAGGTGAACAGTGTATCGTTTACCTGGAGGAGTTGGTCCCGATGGGCTTCATAGATCGTTTGTCGCTGGGATTGGATATAAGGTCCGCATTCTCCTGATCTTTGAGGACCTACGATGGAAGAACAGGAATCGTCAAAGCTGGACGATCACTAACTGAGATCCTACTGGAAACATCATACCCTCGTCGTAGTCTAGTTTGGCCCATTCGAGAGTCTTGAGGATACTTTCAATGGCTCCATCAACGAATCGAGACTGATGCAGGAAGAAAGAGGTCGGCAATGATACATATCGATTGGATCTTGGCGCATCCGACCCACTTTGTCAGTGTCCTCGATTCTCAGGATCCATTTCCCCTTGAGTTTCCTCGCCAGCAGGTGGTTGAACAGCGCCGTCCGGAGTCCACCGAGATGGAGATATCCCGTCGGTGAGGGTGCGAAGCGTAGTCGGACCAAGCTGGCTGGCGTGCTGGTCCCGAAGGACTGTTTGCTGAGTCGATGGAGTGGTGGGATGGTCCGGTACAGTCTCATCTCGCCCTGGCTAAACTCCAAACAGCTTCAACACACATACACCACCCACCAACCCACATCTCACACACCGCGCACTACACACATACTACTACTAGCATGGAAGTAGACCAACACTCAATTCCACCCGAGCAACAGAACGATGCGACCCTGGCACTCGATCTGCGCATCAGACTGCTCGAATGCGTCTTCGCCGGCGCCCTGCCGAGCTCGGAGTCATTCGCTAACCGACTGTCCAGCGAGGCTGCGAGCAAAAAGTCAATGGCCCTCCGTCTTGACCGTCTTCTTGGCCAGCTGGGGACCATCCTCGACTCCAAGCCTAACGAAGCAATCCGTCAATTTGTACAAAGCTGTCAGTAAATTTTTTTGTCTTGAAACCCCCAAAATCAGATCAAGATCGATCGGAGCAGAGAGACTGATCTTTTCTCTGTTATTTTCCCGCCATAGATGACCTCAATGAGCCCCTCTTGCACCTTTCCAACCCCCTCTCAGCCAACAAAGAAGCCACGACACTATCGATCAGCCAGAAGGCCAGCTTGGTCTTCGAGGCCGAACCCGAGATCGTCCAGCTGGAACGGGACCTGCGAGAGATCGAGCTGCTGGACAATCGGGGCTTCGTAGGAGCCGGGAAGCTTGCTGGTAGACTCATTCTCCCTCCTTCTTGTCCCGACTCTTTCCTTTGCAGAGCCGTTGGACCTGATCTTTATGTTTGCCCTTGCCTTTGTGGCGTTAGATGGCGATTGGTCCGAGGAAGAACTCACTACAAACCTCGCCGGCCCGCTTCAAGAAGCAAACTCCACAGTCGACGAACTCGAACAGACTACCACTACGCTCCTGGCTCGATACGATTCGTATGTGAGTTTACTCCATAACCCTTGTTTTCATCATACTCTTCTTCAAACAATAGACGTCATTATGCAATTGGTGGTGGCTCTGATGGAGACCTCTGGGAAAAGCTAACCTCGGGCTGACGCCGCCAGGTTAACGCGCTCTCGGAGATCTTTGTTTCCTGGGACTCTATCCTGACTATCTTGGAGGAAGACATCTACAAACTTCAAATCTCCAAGACGGCCTGATTACATCCTTAGAAACCATTTCGTCCATGTGCTTTCAAATTGTTTCCTTATTTTGTGTTCCCAATAGACTACACAAGATGACATCCTCCTTCATTTCTTTAGCCCCTCTTTCTACTGGACTAGCAAGAATTCTGTGTACATATATGCACTATTTTAGCCAGCAAACCAGACAGAGAGTGATTAGACTTTGCCTGGGACCAGAATCAGGAGTAAAAAAGAACTCTCCACTTGGGAGAGCGACCTATCATCCTCAATCACATAGCTACATTCTTCAACACAAGCCCCCCTGTTTCGGCGCTTCAGTAGCGTTACTTTGGGGATTTACGAGGTAGGCAATTGCTTGTGTGATAATTATGCATTGTTTGGAATACAGACGGCTGTAGTGTTCCTTTCTTGGAGGATCAAGGTGGGTTGTAATACGTACATACGTATTCAGCAGCTCCTTTATTCTGCTTTCAAGGGAGTTGGAAGAAGGTCTGGAGTGAAGCATGAAGGGACCTGGATTGTAGGCAAGCGCTCAATCGGTGAGTTTTGTTCCGTTCTAGAATTCCCTCCGTCTTGCAGATCATCAGCATCTTTCCGTTCAAACACCTTGGTCCACCCCCTAAGGAAATGTTCTAGCCAAACTCGGCAGCTGGGTGTGGTTCATCCCGGCGAGGTTAGCACCTTTCTGTTTATTTCTTTTTCTACCTAGTGATTTTTTAGAGTTTCCATCACAGAAGTATCCTTATTATGTAAGGGTTTCGTGTGGTGCAACCCTGTCACTGGGGTACTTGGACACAGAAATGGACGTGCAAAAGGGTTCACCAGGCGACAAAAACTAATCTCCTGGTAGCAAATCAAACATAGCTTTGGTCAGTCGATAAAGAGAACCCGCTGATGCTGAAGTCCATGAGCAGACAGAGACAGAGACGAGAGAGAGAGAGAGAGAGAGCACCAGCACCTTGCCGAAGATGTGAACTGAAGCTTGTGTGCCTCTCAAGCTCCAGTGTTCTAGCTCCGGAAGCTACCGTGACGATACCGGCGGCACTAGAGACTAGCGCAAATGGGTGAATGGTGCTTGCCAAACAGACTGGGCTCTTACCCCAGAGTCCTCCCCTTTTCCAGCAAGAGGTGTCTCTCTGACAGAGCTTGTTGGGCTCCAATCGGATAAGTCTTAGCCCTGGTTGTTTCCAATCCGAGCGCTCAAGGACGGAGCTGGACATCTCTTCAGAGAAAACATCCAGGATAGTCTGCAATGGCCTCAACTCACTTGATAATACTCCGCTTCCTCCAACCACTGACTTGAAAATCGTCGCCCTGATTTTCGCCCGTATCAAGCGTACGCCAGATCACTCACTAGTGGGCCGGCGCACTCTATCAGGGGGTCGGTCTAGCCTCCTCTCCTTGAGCTGTCTCTCTCTTTCCCTGCCCGAATGACAAAACAATCTCTCACCTGATGAATGATGACGTTGTTTTTGATGATGCCTTTCCAGTGCCACACTCTTCCAAGCAGCATCAGCTCCTCCAAAGCTGGCTTGAGCACATCGACAAACGTTAAGCTTGATTCTCTCTTTTTTCTGCTCCAGGACTATAACCATAAACTGTCTTTGCGTCTTTTTTTTTTTTTTTCTTGTTTAAACGGACATTTTCTTATGTGCAGCCATCCCCGCTCTCCTCACCCACAGAAGAAAAAAAAAGAGGGCAAAGTAGGTTTAACATCGGATGTCATCATGCAATTTTGGCCTGGACGCATGACTGGTGGGGGCCGTACTGTTGCCGTACAAGCTGGAGCTAACAGTTGTCGGAATTGATGCAGTAAGAGGACCGAGAGGAAGGAACAGGCCAGCTAGCTTTTCCGAGCTCAGACTCTCAAATAAGGAACCATCTCATCATTCTCTCCCCCACTGCTCGCCCTCAACCAGACTTTGTGCTCCAACAGATTGACAAGTATAATTGGATCCATCATCTTCTCTTCTCCTTCCTTCCCTCCCTCACGTCTCGTCACCATATATATTTTGCCTTGCCCATTGAGCGTCTCTCGGCCATCTTTTATCCTAGTAGGCCCCTCCCCCACCACTCGATCTGATTTCTGATCGCGCACGCATTTGCTATTCTGTTGCACTCTGTAGTAATCATCGTTGGTGATTTTTCTCATCAACATCATCAAAGGAATCAAATCCAGTCTATCGAGCTCAGCTGCCTCCAGTGGTTGATCCATCACACTCTCACACACATATACATCTATCTGAAATTCTTTCCTCTGTCGCTCTTGCCCGACTTCCCCTTTTCCTCCAATTAGTACTACTAGCGCCGCTGTGACCCGCCAAAGAAATGTCTCTAACCCTTGATTCGTTGGTGGCTGAGGACCAGATGTTGACGCCCACGCCGGGCTCGCCGCATCCATACTTGCCGATCGACAACAGTCACGATCGACTGAACTCTATCCAGCTTAGCAGTGATGCCAGTGGAGAGTTCTCTGTCTCACATTCGCCCCGGTCCTTCTTTGGCCCGCCTGGCGAAGGCCTTGCCGAACTCCGCAACGCCCTCAACCCACCCTGGTTACACGGCGTCACTGGCTCCCCCAGTCTTGTCGCCAATCATTCAGCTGATCGGGCCGGGAGATGGGTTGAAAATGCACGCAGGCATGCAGATCAGCTCCAGCATGTCAACTTTGCCAATCGTGAGTCGTACTTCTCCTTTAAATAATTTTCGAAATCATCCACCTCACTAAGTCGCATTCGGCACGTTTGATTACCGTGTTCCAGATGCCAATTTAGCATCTCTCTCCCTAGGCCACCGAATTCTTGCCTCGAGGGACGCCACTCTCAACTCGCCGCAGGTCCGCCAATCGGCCTTCTCTGGAAAGACGGAGCGGGTGACCAACGCGACGCTCGATGCGGCCTTTGTTGGAACCAAGCTCAAGGGATCCCCCTTCGACCAGCCCACCTACGTCAACAAGCGAGGGGGTGGTGGACAAGACCATTACGCTAATAACCCTTCAGTCAATCGCCAGGCCTCGATGCTCAAGTCGCATGACGGCCATTCTGGTGACGGCAGTAGCGAGGAGGAGGAGTCTTGGCCGATGCCGGAGACCCCGTTTATGTCCCACGACGTCTGGACCGAAGATCCACACCGTAATGAGCTTTCCAAGGGCAACCACCTTTCAGCCTCTCAGGACATTCCCAAACTCTTCCCCGCTCATCATCAGCGAAAACAAACTGGCGTTCGTGCCGTGGGCCTTAACGCGAAAACCTCAGCCAAGGAAGGTGAGAGACGCATTGGACGCTGTAAGATGTATAATTGCGACAAAGGCGTTGGCTTTTTGATTGATGACCGCCTTGATCAGGTACCGCAAGACGGTCAGTTTTTGACATCATGTTGAAACTACACTCTCCTCCCCCACCCCTGCTGATCATCTAGTGTTCTATAGTCAAGATTCACTGGACAGATATCTTCTCGGACCAAGAATTCAAATCACTCGCCAAGGTTTTCAGCCCTCTCCTCATCTTTTGATTGCAGCTTGCCACTTGGTGCTAATTCTTTTATGTTTTTTTCTCAGGGAGAAATTGTCGAGTACACTCTTAACATTACCGCCAATGGCTATTCCGCTTCGTACGTTACCGGGCCTGGAGGGCGCCCAGTGATGGGTGCAGAGCAGGCCATCGTTCAAGCCAGGTGAGCCCGCAGATTTCTGGCATGGATGTTTGAAACTGAAATTGATCAACTTCTTGTTTAGTCGACAAACGAGCTACAAGCTTTTCAAGGCAGGTGCTCTACCAGTTAAGACTTACCGATCTAAATGGGAAAGCATTATTCGTTAGTTGCTGTCTCTAGATATACTCACGTATTGGAAACCCATCCCTGATTAGATCTAATTCCATAGCTTCCGGAGAAGGCGAAAGCTCGCCAAGTCAACCAGCCAATCAAGCTTTTAACTCCGCTCGCTCGGCTATCACTCCGCGGACCGCTCCGAATGCCAGTGACACTAAGAACGCCCCAGCCAGTGCTCCAGCCTTAGCAGGCATGCGCTACCCGAACCAGAATGGCAAGGCTGGCAGGTTTTCAGCCGAACAGCTCAAGGGCTCTGCCACCGAGCCGCGAGGGTCGGAAAAGCATCAAGGCCAGAACCGTAACCAGGAGCAACCTCAATTTAACTATTCCCAGCCCCAGTTCGCAGCTGGTTCGGCTGGGCAGTTCAACACACCCGGCTGGGGCACCCTCCGATCGCCGCTCAACTACCTCCAGAGCGCCAGCTCCTTGATCTCTGGCTTCACCGGCGTGCAGACCCCGCTTCCAGCTCTTTCGCACTCTGGATTGACTCCTCACTCTGCTGATTCCTACAACCCCCTCTTTCCGAGTAGCTTCTCCTCGCACCATACTTCGTCTGTGCGCTCTCCTGGAATGACCATTGCCACCCCAGTCGACAATCCCTACCTTTCCAATCAAGGATTGCCCTCTTCCCAACGTGGAATGAGTCAGCCCGACTTCCAAAGTTTCCTGGCCGAGCGACAAATGCTCCTCCAACAGCAAGCTCTTCTCATGAGCATGTATCAGAACGCCAACCAACCTGTCCCTGCCTCAGCTATTCAGGCCTTCAACCAGCTCAGCTTCTTGAACCCCTTGGGAGGAAAGTCTGGTCTTGGTAAGATCGGTGAGGCTCAGCCGTATTACGAGAGCCAAGTCGGAGCAGCTGATTCTAAGCTACAATACTCCGGATTGCTCCCGCCGATCACTCTTCCGATTAGCAAGGACAGTCGTAAGGCCAGTGAGCCTCTCCAGAGTCGTGACCCAGCATCATGGAGGGCGTCTGATCTGATCGGGTTGAAGCGAGACTCCTCTGGAAGTTTGAGAGCCAACGCGGTATCATTTACGCCTGCAATTCCAAGCTCACCTCACCTTGCCTTGGGGGACAATAAAGCTCATCAGGGTTCGAGGAAATGTGAGAGCCCGGTGTACCAAATCCCTGGACGCCGATCAGTCTCTGACCCTGCCGCGGTAGGTGCCCCTGGAGGTAAGAAGGCCCACGGGTTAGGCCACCTCCAGCAAAACAGGAACCCCAGCAGTCCGCATCAGAGCCGTCAGGGTGCTGAGCGCGCAGGTCAGCCGAAACGGGTGACGTTTGCCGAGCATAGTACGCCCTCCCGTCGCGTGGTTTCACATGAGGTAGCCACGCCATCAATGATGCGTGCGCTCGAGGAAGAATCAAGCGAGGCGGGTGAGGAGAGCCTCGAGGTCTCTCGCGAATCAACCTACATTTCCACCCAGCTCTACGTTCCGGATGACGCCCGCCGCGCCGAGGACTTTTCCAGCGTGGACATAGCCCTTGAACGTCTTCGCGTCGCCGCCGCCCCCAGAAGTCTCTCCCTCGTCAAACCCTCCACCCCGTCCTCGATCCATGAGAAGCCCCTCAAATCTGGCGTCCAAAGCCCTGAGCCTGACTCTATCGATAGCTCCCTACAGCCCAAGCTCTCCTTGATGATTCAAGAAATCGCCTCCCCCGCCACCACCAACTATCAAGTCGAATCATAAATAACTTGGTTCTTATCATCCTCTCCTTATTTCCTTTCCTTCTTGAGATGAAAACCCTCGCTGCGAGCTCATTCTTACTCAATTGTCTATTCCTTCCCTCTGATCATTATTATTAGTCGATCTAACAACGTCTTATCTTTTTTTGGAAAGAGAACTGTCTTCTTTTGTATAACTTTAATCTTCTCCAATCTCCTCTCATCTCGTCTTATCTTTACAAGAAATTTGCGTTCTACTCCTATATTCCTTCCAATACGAACAATCACATCGTAATTGTTTATCCTTTTCCCTACCAAACAAAAAAACAAAAAAACACAAAAAAAAGCTAACCTCCAAAAGACAATGTTTTCTTATTTCTATATATATCTATATATATATATTACAATATGCTTTCCGCATTTTTCTCAATATTTGCTTAAAATCCCGACTTCTTTATATTGCACTTCCTCTCTTTCTCCATCGACTATCATGCGTGTTTTTTCATTTTGTGGTGGAAGAAAAAATATTCTTATTGTGTATTAGGATTGCATGATGTGTAAAATAGTAAAGAAAAACAGTGTTTTTCTCTCAAGCGTATTCATGATCAAAACTCCTGCCATCCTTTTTTTGCATGGATCGAAGGTATAAATTATCAAAGAAGGCATTAGAAAGCGTCTTTTTTGATTGTTGTTTACAGTTATGAATCTGATGATCTAAAGAACATTATTCACATTTATTTTCTTCTTTTTTTGTCATAAATCATGATCATGATCCGGTTTGTTTATGAGGCTATTTTTCAATGGATGCATCTAAAAACTCAAGGTAGTAAAAATTCAGAGCTTCGTCTTAGAGTTTTTATTCTGGTAGTTTTGGATCAAAGAGAGGAAAGATTTGAAAGATTTGGCTCTATTAGACAATAGCGTCTTTGATGATGAAGGTGCGTGTTAGGCACAAGCTAAACAGCGGTGACTACAAGCGGCAGAGAGGCAATACTTTGATGATGAAGGTGCGCGTTATGCACAAGATAAAAAGTAATGACAAGAAGCAGTAGAGAGGCAAACCTGAAGATGGTGAGTCGAGCCGAACGGTGAGTCGTGATGAACCGGTGGAGTGTTTATTACTCAGGCACACCTTTGATGATGAAGGTGAGCATTAGGCACAAGCTAAACAGCAGTGACAACACCTTAGCCCACTACCTGCTCTATTTAAACTAACCCTAATACCATCCATGTCCTTACTACTATAGTTTCGACACGGCCTTCTGAATTGAGCCTGCTACTTGACTTGGATCGTCTTTGCGGTCTCCCTAGCTGGGGTACCTTGACAGCCATTAAATGCACCATTTGGTCGCAGTTACGTAGGCATTATCAGAGCAGGTTTCATAACCATCGTTGCGATGCGTGTTAAGGTGTGGATTTCTAGTTCAGGTTGCTATGAGGGTGCCTCTACTATTCTATGTGGCGGGACCTCTACAGAAAGAAAAGAGGGTTGATGCACGTATACTAAAAGAATTGAGAACACACCAAGACAGGAGAGAAAAAAGATAGGAAATGTACCTGAGGACGGTGAATTGTGATGAACCAGTGGAGTGTTGGAAACAAGTGGACTTGGGAAACTATGTAGGTTTCATACTACAAGTGCTGTGGAATACAAATCTGAATATCACTAACTATAGTAGAGAGACAGATGAATTTAAACCATCCACTAGACTCAAGTACCTTGCTGCTGAGCATAGAAGCGTAAACTTGTGTTAAGATTTTAGGTGTTGTGTCCTTCTTATTTAGATAGAGTGATTAAAGGATTGTATTTCACTATTAATAACAAGATGTACAACTTAATAATAGAAAGACAAATAGAGTCAATATTATGAAGAAAAATATATAGAGCTATTGATTAAAGTAAAAATGATACCTTAATAATAGCACTACCGTTATTCTTCAATAATATTTCTGAGATACAAGAATTGATGGCCCTGGAGTAGGAGGTTGTTGAAGGAGAGTTGTCGTAGTGTTTGATTTCCTTAAGTTGCTGAAGATGTTGGTTTGAGTTTGTTCCTCTTCTTGTGATAGATTCTTGATGAAATGAACTACTTCAGAGCCTAACTCTTCAAAATAGAGTTTTCACACCCTAGATACTTCATTCTACTCGTCTTGCACTCAGGACATGATTCAGTTGAGATATCTTCAGTAGTACAGTTGTTAAAAACTCCAACAACTTGTGTAGCCTGTTTGTGGTGGTTTGCTACAGGTTGGATCAAGGTCCACTCAACGGAAAATCCCCCATTCTATCCAGGATACTCTTAGTTGTAGATGAGGTTAATCCAGAGGAACTAAACACAACCATTGATAAGCTTTGAGATCTTTAGGCCAAAGGTTCTAGACAGTGATATGGTGATTTCAGGGGAACTGAATATTAGAAGTTTTCAACATGGTGATGTACTTTCAAATCAAGAGGAATGAGTAAATGAAATTAGATTGTGATTATCTTCTTTTCTGAAATTATAGGAATTGGCAGAATACAGAGAGTACAAATATATACATGAGGCTGACTAAGGTAGACTGGATACAAGGATATTCAAATTATGGTAATAATAAAATTAGTGAAATGGATGTGAAATTTAAGAAAACTTCAGATGTTGTAGTCAATTAATAATTTGGCCAATCTAGGGGTGACAATGTTTTACTTTCCAGCTGACATAGCCAGCCTCTGGAATCAGGGACTTGCACAATATCACCCAATTTTGGGGAGGGTAGATCCTCCATCAAATTCTTCGGCGGCTACCCTTGTACCCCCCAAGACTCCGGAGATAGAGATTGTGACTCATTTGGAGGACGTCCAAGAGCTCTCCAAGCCGGAGAAGATCAAGGTACTCGTCTGCCAACATGTGGCTCTTTGGAAGAAGTGCAAAGAAGACGCAAACGCCGAGGACTTGAATCCTCTGAGACAGCTGTTCAACAATGCTCAAGACTCCCAACAAGCACTCCAGAAGTTAATCCCCAACAAGGAGATCAAAGTTTATGTCCAAGGATGGAATCCTTGGACGGAGAAGCAACTAAAATTCCCACCACCCAAAAAACACAGCGGAAAAGCAAAGAAAGAAAGCCAATCCAACAAGCAAAAGTCATACAACAATCCACGCAAGTGGAAACAGATATCCGAGATGATTCAAGCGGCCAAAGGTCTGTACAACAGCACAGATTAGACAACATAGCTTACTTCCGAGCTATTTTAGATAATCTTGATGTTTTAAATAGTAACCTTACAAATTTAGATAGTAACTTTGAAATTAACCACAATAACATTATACATAGGATTGCTACATCATCTTCTTTGATTAAAAACAATATTGATACAAGATTTAAACAGTTAATTAAAGTATTAACCAAATTACCTTTGGATTTAGGTGAGATTAATATCTTTAAAGATATTAAAGAAGAAGTTCTTAGTATTTCTGAGAATAATAAAATAAGTAATGAAATATTAAATTAAAGGATACAGAGATTGGAAGAAGTTTCCAATGGTAATGTTGATTATTTGGCTCCCACTCTTAAACAAGATATAATTAAAGAACAAAAGAAAGATAATGTAAATAACAATTTTAATAATAATTCTTTAGATGAAATCAAATATTTATTGATACAAATGAATGTAAGAATGAATAATACTATAGAAAATGTTAATTCTTCTATTGGACAACTTACAAATCATTTCAATTCTGAAATTCATATGATTAAAAATGATTTAAGAGATATTAAAATTAACCAAAATCATAACATAATTACAAAAGAATTTGTGACGCCCAAGATGTCACAAAATTCCCCTGAATTTGACCCTAAATTTAATAATCCTTTTATGAGAAGCACTAATGAAAATAACAAAAGAGAAACTTCTAAGAATGCAACTGTGATCAATCATAGCTTAGATTTAGCCACTATTAATAAATTGATGCCCCCATTAGTTGATTGGCCTAAATTCTCTGGACAAGGAGAATATAATCACATTAGTTTCATTAGATATATTGATCATATTATTACAACTTATGGAGGTGTAGAAGATCTTATAACTACTAGGTTTCCAAGATTATTTGAAGGAGTAGCACAGGAATGGCATGTAGCTACACAGGAAGAAATTGGCTTACAACCATGGGATACTTGGAAACAACTGATCAAAGCCAAATTTGGTACCAGAATGTAGGAAGAAAAAATGTGTAAATTATATGAAACTGATTATTTTGATCCTCATAAACACACCCCTCATAGATGGTGTGTGAAACAGAAGAAAAGAAGTGATTGCATATATGATAATCCAACTAGTCCAGAATTAGTAGAGAAATTTCTATGCCAATGTAGAGGTAACTTTCAACATTCTGTGAGATGTAGAATGAAAGAAGGAACTCATGATTTTGCATACCTTATTGCTGTTATGGAAGAAGTTGTAGAAATGAAAGGCCTTAACAAGAAAGTGAACAATTTTGATAGAAATAATTATGAGAATAAAGATGATTCTAAAGATAAATTAGCCCTCACTGTTACCAAAAAGACTAAGATACCTGAATGTTACAACTGTGGAGAAATAGGCCACAAAAAGCCTGATTGTACTAAAACCCGTAAGAAGATTAATAATGTTCAAGTAGAATCTGATGAAGATGATGAAGATACAGTTTCCCAAACTGGATTTAATATAGTGTCAATAGAACAAAATAGATCTTATTATGATCCCGAATCAGAAGAGGATGGATACCATAGAGTAGTAGTAATTCAGGCTGATATAGGAGATCCCATTTCTATAAATGAAATACATGGTGAATCACACCTTCCTCAGAAATGGGATGAATCTCTGAGTGTAGGACATATTTCTGATGCCAAATTACTCACCAACAAACTTGATTCTGGAATGAATTATACTCCAGGAAAAACAAGTTACTCTACGGTGATATTTGATAGCAAATACTTGAAAGTACTCTTAGATGTTGGTGCCTTCTGTTCCTGCACCAGTGTTGAATTTTTAGATCTTAATTACCCTGAATGGAAACAACATTTATTACCAGTACCTAAAGCAAAGTTTAGTAGCTGTAATTCCTCCATGAAACCCGTAGGTATCATACCCATGTCTCTCATATTTCCTCATTCTAAAGGATCTGTTAGATTGAACATTGAGTTTGTAGCACTGCAAGATGCTATTTGTGATTATCCTATACTAGGAAATGATACTTTCTGCATGTATGGGTTTGATATTTTCCAAAGTAAAGACAGATATTTCACTATTGGAGCTGACTGGAAAAAGAAATTCCAAATCTGTAATATCAACATAAGATTACCAGCACCTAATACCAAGTCTGAAGAGAAGGTGAATGAACAACTGGATTCATTTAATAAAGAGTATCTTTCCCAAGCTGCTATTAGTGATAAGTTGGACAATGAACAAAAACTGGATATCCTGAAAATATGCTATAATAACAAAGAAGCTTTCTGTACTACAGAAGAACCAATAGGTAATGTGAAAGGTCATGATATCAAACTTGAATTTACTTGTACTGAGCCATATCCACCAATTTTGAGGAGACCCCCTTATCCCTCTAGTCCAAAATCTAGGATGGCTTTAGAAACCCACATTAAAGAATTGCTAGAATTGGAAGTAATTAGAAAAGTGGGTCATAATGAACCGGTAGAGATCACCACACCTGTTATCATAGCTTGGCATAATGAGAAATCTAGAATGGTAGGAGATTTTAGAGCATTAAACAATTATACTAAAGCTGATAATTACCCCATACCTAGGATAGATCATTCTTTACATAATTTATCCAAAGCAAAGTATATTACTTGTATGGACATGCTCAAAGGTTTCCATCAAATTCCCATTGACGTGGAAAGCAGACATTTCATGAGGATTGTCAGAATCTCAAACTCGTGCTCTCAAACTTGCGCCTTAGGCGCTCTGATCCGCGCGTGCTCTCAGTCTTCAATGATTTAACCTCTGCAGTTGCCGGTCTAGTGTTTCTTCCTGATCCCGCACGGAACCAACCAACTCCGACACACTAGCAAGAATAGTCAATCCAATCAATCAACATAGTCAACTTGAAGCTGTCACGGGATCATTGTATCAAGAATCAAGAGTAGTGTCTCTGTTCTTGTGTTTGTTTGTTTTGTTTTCTTCTTCTTTTATTCCCTTCCAACCATCCATCTCATAGCCCTTCCATCCAGGTCCTCTAGTTTTCGCCTCAAAATCTTTTAGATTTACAGTCTCGCAGCGACGAAAACATCTAGAGGATCTCGATGGCCGACAATGAGAATAACCAGTCAAAAACCAACATTCCCCTGCTCACGGAGGCAAACTTCCTTCAATGGTCGATGCGAATGACAGCCTACCTTCGACACAAGGCTCTTTTCAAGTATGTCTCGGAACCTCCAGCGGATCTTGCGGGTGCAGCAGCTGTAGCAGTAGCAACGAAACACGCCGAAGTGGTTCATATCCTCATGAGCCACGTCAGCGAAACGGTTTTCGAAACAGTCGTTACTCCAGACATTGCAGAGTCACCGTTTGACATCTGGTCGAGTATTACTTCTCGCTTCGCATCCGCTTCCGTAAACAACAAAGGGCGAGTCTGGCTTTGTTTTATGCAATACGAATACCGGGGAATACTCTCTGAGTTCATCATTGACATGAAGAAAATGTTGAACGAAATTCGAATCCTTAATCTTGGGGTTCCGGACAACATACTCAGTTTCTCAATTCTCGCTAAGCTCTCCAAAGATCTCTACAACCTGGTCGACAACATTATAATGAACGAAGTTATTTGCGAGAATCCCACGGCTGTTCTCACCAAACTGCAAGAGATGGTTCATCTCGACGCATCGCGCAAGAGCAAAGGAGTTGTCAAATCCGGACCAAAAATCACGGATGATGGATCTGCCTCAGCATTAATGCTTGAGTCGTCGAAGGGGGGGAAGAACAAAGGACGCCGCACGACTAAAATTCGATGCGAACCAGGAAAGCACAACCCAGCTGCTACTTCACACGACGCAGCGCACTGTTTCCAACTTCACCCCGAGCTCCGCCCTGCATCATGGGTTACCTCGACGGTTACCGACGCGCCCACCACTCAACTGGTTGAAGTCGACGATGGACACGAGTCTGAAGTCTCGTTGCTAATGGTAGAAGCCCCGATACGACCGATAGTCATGGATACTGGGGCCACGCATCACATGGTAAATGACCCAGACATTTTCTCTCCATCAGCCGAGACAAACATCAGAATTTCGACGGGGGGGCATAAAAATTTTCTTCATGCAAAAGCCATCGGGTCCGCCAAATTAGTCAATCAAGAAGGTCAGACTCTGGTGCTTGAAAAAGTTCTTCTGGTCCCGGGTTTAAATCGTTGTCTATTATCGGTCCCCAGGCTGTTTGAGAAGAGTCTAGTGATTAATAGGGGTGATGGAGATACTGCAGATATTGTTATAGACGGTGCATTCAACTTAGAAGGCTCTGTAAGGAACAACTTGTTGGAACTTCCATCCTCTCACTTTGCTGCAATTCAATCTCCATTCTCCTGTTATAACTCAAGTCCAGTCTTACCAGACTGGCATGTGCGTCTCGGGCATCCCAATCCAAAATATCTAAAAATTCTTGTTCCCGACTTCCCCACTGAGGAGTGCGAGGTTTGCAAAGTGTGTAAGCTCAAGGCTTTGCCGTTCAACAGCAAATTCAAGCCTGTCACAAAGGTCCTGGAGTCAATACACATGGATCTTGTAGGACCATTCTCAACTCAATCTACAAACGGTTACAGATACTTCCTTACCTTGGTCGATCAGTTCTCTGGATTCAAATCAGTCAAATTCCTACGGACAAAGGACGAGGCATTCGAAAAGTTTCTCGAGTTCAAATCTCTCGCCGAATCTCAAACAGGTTGCAAGCTCAAATCCATCATCTCGGACGGTGGAGGCGAGTTTGTCAACGAGTCCTTTCAGGAGTTTTGCAACTCTGAAGGTGTGGTACATAACATATCACCAGCATACAACCCTCAGAACAATGGAATGGCTGAGAGAAGCAATCAGACAATAATTACCAAGGCTCGTTGCCTTCTGGTACAGTCTCGTCTTCCAAGGTCGTTTTGGGCAGAAGCGGTGAACACTGCGACTCAACTTTCAAACCTGACTCCTTTGGCAACTCGTGGTCTAACCATACCGTACACGGGGTGGACCGGAAGATCTGTTAACCTGGACGTGCTACGGCCATTCGGATGTGCAACCTACTCCCTCATACCAAAGGAGAATCGGGTGTTCAAACTACTACCCACAGCCGAGAGAGGCATCATGTTGGGCTACGAAAACGATTTTTCCACCTACAGAATCTACAAAATCAAATCGCGGAAAGTGTTTCGGATCCGGAATGTCAAATTCGATGAGGACGTCTTCCCAGGACTCAAGGATCATACTCAGGATTTAGAGGAGGACTTGTCAGATCTTTTAACGGATGAGGAAAACCAATTGGAGGGTCCGGCAAGACTTGAAGTCTCTGACTGGAGAGTGGAGGCGACGGATCTAGCTGCATCAAATAAATCAAGTCATAACCAGCCAGAAACAAGGGAAGTTCAACCAACAAACTCGAACAACGGTTCCGTCAAAGCTCCTCGAGACATCAACAGTGATTTATCATCGGATAACATCCTATCAGTCGATAGGCGGGGAAACTCCATTCTTGTTTACCTCACAGAAAATGTGGACGACAATACTCCAAAGTCGTACATTCAAGCGATCAACTCTGCTGACTCATCCTTTTGGAGAAAGGCCATCGAAAAAGAGATATCCAATATGAATCACCACGATGTATGGATTGTTGTCCAGAAGGAAGGAAATCAGAAGAGGATCAACTGCACGTGGGTGTTCAAGGTCAAGAAGAACCAATTAAACGTACCTATTGAGTTCAAGGCACGGCTCTGCGCGCAAGGCTTCCAACAGGTTGAAGGAAAAGATTACTTCGATACTTATGCTCCAACTGGGAAAATGGTTTCACTCCGACTACTAATTGTTTTTGCATTGAAACATAACCTATCTTTCCACCAGATTGACATCAAAAGTGCCTTCCTAAACGCGCCGCTTCAAGAAGAGATCTATCTGAATCCTCCTCCCGGCGTTGATGTACCGCAAGATCATGTGCTCAAGTTAAAAAAGGCCATGTATGGGCTGAAGCAGGCACCAAAAGCCTGGCATCAAACCCTCACGAGTTGGCTGTTCCAAATTGGCTTCAAAAGGTGTGATGCCAAACCCTGTGTCTTCTGGCGAAAGGGCACATTTCTCTACCTGCACGTGGACGACCTAGCAATATTCAGCAAGGATCCAGAAGCTTTCAAGCAGGAAGTCAGATCGCGATTTGAAATAAAGGATCTTGGCGAGTCTAGCCTGCTCCTAGGAATGAATGTAATCCAGGAAAGCGATTCTGTCACTTTATCTCAACGACATTACATAGACGCTCAACTAGAGCGTTTTGAACTCGCAGAACTCTTCCCAGCATCAACTCCCATGAAACCAAACGGTCACCTGGTACAAGCGTCAAAGGAGGAAAGACTGGCGTTTCTTGAATCCGGTAAAAGCTACAGATCGCTGGTGGGAGCCCTAAATTACCTCAGTGTTACCACCAGACCCGACATCACCTTTGCTGTCAGCTCGCTCTCGCAATTCCTCAACAATCCAGGCACTCAACACTGGGAGGCAGGTGTTCAGGTTTTTCGCTATCTGAAGGGTACTCGTGATGTAGGATTGCAACTCAGAAAGCCCCTTGATGATTCAAACGAACTGATTGGGTATGCTGATGCCGATTGGGCTTCCTGCCCCGAGTCAAGGAGGTCAGTCTCCGGAAATCTAGTGTTGTTCAATGGAAACGTCATATCGTGGAAATCCAAGAAACAGCCAACTCTATCTCTCTCGTCAACCGAAGCCGAATACAAGTCGCTGGGAGACATCACAAAAGAGATAATGTGGATTAAGACCCTCCTCAAGAAGATCTTCAACATCAAAACCCAGGGACCTACTCGCATATTTGATGACAATCAAGGGGCCATTGCCTTGGCCAATGATCTCAGCAACCACTCAAACTACAAAACAAAGCACATGGATCTCAAACATCACTTCATCCGTCGAGAAATTAAAATCAAATCAATAATCCTTCAATATGTTCCTTCATGTATGATGCTTGCAGACTTTCTTACAAAAGCGGTGGGAAAATCGTCAATCAAAAGGGCCCTGAGGGGACTTCAGCTTCTGTGCTCATCGCCTGAGGGGCAATGAGCATGTGGGAGTGTCAGAATCTCAAACTCGTGCTCTCAAACTTGCGCCTTAGGCGCTCTGATCCGCGCGTGCTCTCAGTCTTCAATGATTTAACCTCTGCAGTTGCCGGTCTAGTGTTTCTTCCTGATCCCGCACGGAACCAACCAACTCCGACACACTAGCAAGAATAGTCAATCCAATCAATCAACATAGTCGACTTGAAGCTGTCACGGGATCATTGTATCAAGAATCAAGAGTAGTGTCTCTGTTCTTGTGTTTTTTTGTTTTGTTTTCTTCTTCTTTTATTCCCTTCCAACCATCCATCTCATAGCCCTTCCATCCAGGTCCTCTAGTTTTCGCCTCAAAATCTTTTAAGGATTATTTGCCATCTTGAAGTGTATGAGTATTTGAGGATGCCTTTTGGGATAAAAAATGCTCCCTCCCATTTTCGGGGCTTGATAAACGCACGCCCATCGGCGCACGCCCACGCCAAGCGCACGCCAATAAAAAAAAAGGCGTGCTGCCCGCACGCCTTTTTATTATCGGCGTGCGGGCTGCACGCCCATCTCTGGGCGTCAGCACGCCTGTAGATGGGCGTGCAGCACGCACGCCCATCTACAGGTGTGCGACACTGCAGGCGTGCAGTTGCACGCCCCGTTCAGAAAAAGGCGTGCAGCTCGCACGCCCCTTCAGAAAAGGGCGTGTGGGTCGCATGCCCTTATTATGTGTATAGGCAGGGGCGTGCCCCCTGCCTATACACATAAAAAGGGCGTGTGACCCACACGCCCTTTCTATGTATATAGGCAGGGGGCACGCCCCTGCCTATACACATAGATCGGCGGACCGCCGACCTATGTATATAGGAAGGGGCGTGCCCCCTGCCTATACACATAGAATCGGCGTGCAGTCGGCACGCCTATTCTATGTATATAGGAAGGGGCACGCCCTTCCTATATACATGCTGATGTCATGCGTACAAAAGAATGTACGCATGACATAAGCATGCCCCCACCTGCCCCCTCCCCCCATCCTTCGCCGATCGGCCCTCCCCCCCCTCCTGAAATCCCTCCCCAACCACCATCTCACCAACCCCTCCAGCAGACCGACTGCCCCCACCCACGTACCAGCCGGCCGCCGCACAACCCAGCCCACCCCACCCTCCCCGATCGACCAACCCGAGCCGCCGGAACGACCCAGCCGCCCGACGACCTCAAGCCAGCCGCCAGGACATCGACAGGTAGGTTGATGTCCCTTTTCCCCCTTTTCCCCCGTTCCCCCGTTCCCCCCGCTTCCCCCCTGCCCCCCACCCAAAACCCCGCCCGCTCCTGGGCCAGCTGGGCCTGGCCCAGAGGGGCCAGATGGGCCTGGCCCAAAGGGGCCAGATGGGCCTGGCTCAAAGGGGCCAGATGGGCCACCTGGGCCTGGCCAAAAGGAGCCAGATGGGCCACCTGGGCCTGGCCAAAAGGGGCCAGATGGGCCAGCCAAAAGGGGCCAGATGGGCCACCTGGGCCTGGCCAAAAGGAGCAAGATGGGCCACCTGGGCCTGGCCAAAAGGGGCCAGATGGGCCAGCCAAAAGGGGCCAGATGGGCCACCTGGGCCTGGCCAAAAGGGGCCAACTAGAACCAGTGGCCCCTATGGACACATTCAAGGTGTGAATGTGCCACTAGGCCCCCTCCCAAGCCCCCCATTGCACCCAAGGCCCCGGAAAAATGTGCAAGGGACACATCTTGGCCTAAAGGGCCCCAGGGAAATGCCCACAGATGCATATCAGGCCCCAAGTACCCCGTCTAAGCCCCCTACACACCCAAAGTGCCCCCCCCCAAACCCCCCGCAAGGGCTGATATTCCCCTTTCTCGTATTCCCACTGCAAAAGGTACTTAATCCCAGGAGCAGCAGCTGACATCTGTTTTACTTTGCAATCCAACCAACAGCAACACCGTTTTCTCCTCCTCCATCAAACTTTAGATGTATTTCCACGCAACAACAATGTCTGGTAGTCATGAACAATTGCGTAAGTTCTGTTTCCTCATAAGATGTATGACAATAAACCTCCTGCTTACCACTGTCCACCCCAAAACACTGCAAATCAGGTTTGGACTTCTGGCAAAAATGCACTGAGCTTGCTCAGCATCCCGCATGCAGTCCCAAGGAATACAAGTATCTGGAATTTCTTGCCAACAAAATAAAAGCCGAATACAAGCAGTCAGACAATGAGGGTCATGAGTCCTCAACTCGCCCAGCTCCAACAAACACGTTTGACCCCCCAGCTAGCCAAACCATCCTACATTCCACTCCTAACGTCAACCAACCACCTCCTAACCTCAACCGATTCATTCCTTGGTTTCCTGATCTTCCCAAAGACCTCCCACCACCTCAAACAACCGCTCCACAACTGTCAGATTTTATCTCAGCAAACAATGCGGCACCAACACTTCATCGCACACCAGAACCCACTCGGAATTAACAACATACCAGCTCAATGGGACAACGAACCCGCTCCATTTGACAACGGCTTGCCCAACGTTATGAACCCGGCATATGGCCCCATCCACCCATTAAGGTCACCCAGGCGCAACAGCAAAGGCGAAAGCACCTTTCTCACCACCTCTAATGAGGCTTACCTTGATGCTATAACTACCGCCATGGAATCCCAAAATGCCAAACGAGCCTTGCATAACTTATCTCAAAACCGTGATGACAATATAAACAACCCGGATGCCGAGGGGGAGACCGACCCTGAAGAATTGGGAATCAGCCCTCCAGCCTCACAAGTCTCTTTGCCGTACAACCATCGTGCAGCCCCACACCCACATTCCACTATTGTTGAAAGTCACCCACGCCGGGCTCGCTACTGCTATCCAACTGCAATATTTGTTGATCCTACATCCAATGATCCTACATCCAAAAAATCCCGGCATCACACCCCAAGTCCAGACGATCCTCCCTCATGTGGTGCAAGCCCAGTCCCTCAACAGGGCTCCTCTACCTCTCATCAACAGATTGTGCATATCAACCCAAGGGAAACTGGCCCAAACTTCCCAAGCCACCTATTCACTCCTCACCCAACTGTCATAACGGCCGAACACTTGAAAGGCATGAAGTTCTCGCGCACCCCAACCACTAGTGCAGTGGACAGTTCCAGTTCATTGCCCAGCTCCAGTTCAAACCCCAGCAAGAGGTCAACAGGCCCTCCTCGCCCTGCAAGGTCCACACGGGATGCATGTGAGTCATCCCCCTCTCCTCTAAACATTAAACACTTCTCAAACTCATGTCTGTCTGTCTGTTGCAGCTGTGGAACTATTTTTACCAGGCCCACTGCTTCCAAGATCAGTGGTAGAAAACTTGAACAACGATTTGGCGCGTGGCATTGTATGGTCCATCACATCAGCTGAGAAGATGATAAAGAACATTGCCTATGTCCTCAATCACCTCCCCCATATGCTCTCTCGTCATGGCCCAATGGACCACAATTTCAAGGAAAGAGTGTGGCAGGACGTTACAATAACTCTGGCTGCTTGCAAATCAGGTAATTCTCCTAGTTACTATCTATTTAATTAAAAATGACACTGACTAATTTTTGTGGTGCGGTTAAGAAAAAATCCTCCACCCTGCTACTTCAATGTCTCTGATCACTCATGACATGATCAACATGGATCAGATTGAAGTTGTCCAGGCCAACAAAAGCAAGACGATAACCAACCAAACTCAGGTACACACACTGGCCTCAAACATGGCATCATTCATCTCTCCTCCTGACACGGCATACCTCCGACTCAAATCTGCTTTACATCAATGCTGGGCTTTTCGTCATCTCAAACAGCAGGGCGCCCAATGGGAACCCCTTCCACTAGATACAACAAAGGTCCACTCTGCTCACTGGGGCTTCCAACGAACCTACAAGAACCTGGGGACGTTCGATGCCAATTCACCAAACCTTGGCGGCCTCATGCTTGTGTCACAGCACCTGGTGGGGGCAATGTCAGCTCTGGCGTATATCCGCAGCTTATCCGACTTTACCCGGCCACGTCCAAAGCATACAAGGACGGATGAGTGCTCCACAAGGAATACACCCTCTCAGATCCAGATGCTAGCTGGTCTGCTCGTTTTTGGTCCAAAATCAGTCTTCACATTCAACAGACAGACTGCCAGCAATGCCAATGCTTCAGCCTTGCTAGAATTTGGGGCCAAAGTCCTTAAACAAAAGGTGGATGGTGGTATTACTCTCCCAATGCCCCACCAAAATTTAGACAATCTTCGTATATATTTTCTGGACTTCTTGTGTGCTATGGGCTTTGACAAGATTGGTGAGAATGGACTCCCCCAAGTGGATTGGGAAAGAACCTACAAAGAATTTCACCACTACTTTGCTACTCACCACCTACTCCACATTTTTTCTCAAGATATAGAAATAGCTTTGTCCAACTATCACTTCTGACTTGTATGGTATTTAACTCCTATCCTGTGTCTCCAGCTCTACATGTTGCATGTTCTATTGATCACTTCCCCCCAAATGATACATTTTTTGCCTTTTGGTTTATCTTTTTCCTACATTATAGGTGTCAGTCTTGGTGTGCAACTAAAACTTATTAATATACATATGATATGATACTAATAACTGAAAATTGTATTAATGATCAGTTAAAAGTATGATTACCTAACTTTATGCTTATATACTCATATACATATGCTTAACCCCAATTTCCAGTCACGGAAATGAGGTGTTGTGTAAATTAGGGGAGATAGTGTAAATACACCGTGTTTTACTCAAACCCTGCATACCACAGTCCGCATACCTTGAAGTTCAACCCGCGTGACTGAAAGCCCGGGCCAAAGTTGGAACATAAGCCCCGCGCAAGCCCCAGACCCCTTACAGACTCTCAGCTTGGCGCGCGGACTCCAAAGTCACCCAAGGTACACCCAAAGCAACAAAAACACGCCCCAGTAACTTCATTAATGAAGACTACTGGGGACTAAATAATTAATTATATTAGATTGTATTATTATTTATACATATAAATAAAATTATATTGACTGAACAAACAGTACAAATAATACTGAGGCTTATTATGAAATACAAATAAGCCACTAGTATTAATCTATAACAACCAGTACTAATGTACTACAGACTGTAAGTCAACATAAATAAATAATTAAACTAATAAGATCAATTGGTGATGTGTATTCAAAGCAGGGGCTGCTGAAGCGTCACCAAGAAAGCAACAATGGCCAAAATGTGGTCCAAGATCCCACATGTTGGCCAATAATACCTACAGGGTACCCAGAGGGAACTCAAGACTATTTAAGGAGCTCTTCAACCGCCCAAAGAAGGCTCCTTTCCCCCGTTTTATTTGGGAACTGTAACCTTCAATCCTTACCCAGAGTAATATCACTCTTTCCTCATGTCCTTGCACCACTTGTTGCTAGAAAGACTTGTCGTTGGCATCAAGGAGGCTGACAATATTCAGGAGTAGTGTTGACAGCCATTACTCTACTTTGATTTATGGAAACAAATTTAATATAGTATTTACAAATCAGAGGAGGGGTGTTACATTGGCTTGCAAGTTTTGGAGTAAAGAAGTGTGGCTGGTTCAATGATGCTCAACCAACCAGCAGCTTGGCTCTTTGGAAATGATCTAGGTATGGACAGTGGAGGGAAAGGTACTAGGCCACGCTTGACTATAACATGTAACCAGTGATTCCCGTTAATTAGTCCAAGGTAGATTGGGCTGGCTGGTTTGGGGTCGGGTGCAACAGTTGAAGGGAGAAACGTCATGCAGCCAGCTGCTCGGTCGTTTGTGAGGAACACCACTGGCCTATTGTATGCATTAGCCAGAATAGGACCACCATCAAGCCTGCCCATCCACTTGGAAGTGGGCACTGGTCCCTTGGGATTCTCCACACGAATGCTGTCGTAGGTCTTCTCAAACATTTCTAGTCCACCTAGCTTCCTTGTCCAAAGTGCCCTGTTGATGTCCAGCTTGTGTAACATGTCCAATCGCACTTGATACCACCCATTGTCTCTAGCATACGGGCCCTCGGGTTTTTCAGCAGCCAATGCATGTGCCACACAAGAATACCCACAGTTGCCATCCCCTTTTGGGTTATAAGTTGATTGGACATGCTTAATGACCCATGGAGGTAACTGATCAACCTGAGGAAGATGAGGGAAAATTCAGCATAAGCACAAGAGAGTGAGTAAATTGCTTTGCTCTCATGACTAATCATAATGAATTCACACTATGTTCACTTACTGATTTATCAGACAGAACCTCTTTAGAGGCTTGAGCCAGTGTCCCTAAGGTGGGACCACTTTTTACAACCATACTTTCATCCTGAATTCAACCAGAAAAGCCAATCAGTTATAATGTTGACTCATTGAATGGGCCCATCCTAACCCTTGAATTTACCTCCAAAGTGGGTGGCCTGGGGGGGTCATTGGCCTGATAATCACCTTCCGTATGCAACATAGGAATAGCATCCTGATTTGCCAAAATACAACAGAACAATTAGGCCAATCACTATTAGGAGAATCTTGTTGGTTTGATTAAAGGGGCTTACCAGGGAAGTTGACATTGAAGTCCCGGCAAGAGGAATATCAATCGGATTGTCCTCTGCAAATTCACATGCATCTCCTTCTGACCCAAAGGGATCTCCATCACTGCCATCAGATTGATCATTGGATGAGTCTGATACTCCACTAGATGACCCAGAATGACTGCCTTCTGCAGGGCTCCCTTTTGCCAAAGACATCTGACTCAATGCAGATGATACTGAGGGCTTTTCTTCCATACGGCGTTGGGACTTGGGCCGGTCGGAAGTGGGGGGACTTGCTTTCCGCTTATGTGACGTGCGGCCTGGTTGGTAGTCTTTGTTGGCTGCATACGTAGATGGTAGCTGAGACTTTGGAGGTCGGCCTTGGCGCTTGGCCACACACGGTGGGCTCTCATTGTCTTCTTCAGAAGATTCATTGTCTTCTTCAGAAGATGTTGCGGGATCGGGAGCCTTTCTTGGTCGGCCTTGGGGTTTTGGGGCGGTCAGTCTGGCCAACGTGAGCAGCTCATCAGGGTCTTCCATTGATGAAGAGCTATCTTGTTGCAACTTGTCTGTCCTTCTCCGGGCCGCTTGATTCTGACTGGTCCTTGCGCGCTGTTTCCCTTTGGCTGTCTGTGCCTTTTCAATCTGAGACTCCACAATTTCTGCCTGAGTAGGATCTTGGGTTTGAACACGGCGGCTTCCATTCTTCTTCTTCCAAGGTTCATTTGGTTTGGTTTTTTTTCTGATGGGGTCTGGCTCGATCAGTGGGACCACATGTGTGTTTGCAACAAATTGACAGAAATTCTTCATCAGTGCCGGCAAAGCTGTGGAGGGGTGAGATTCCAAGATCTCCTTTAGCGCCTCAAAATCATCGTCAAAGTTATACGGCTCCTCATCAAGGTTCTGTAATTTAAGCAAGGTCAAACAGGATTAGCCAAAGGGTTATGGAGGAGGGGGCAGATTTACACACTGACTGGTCCATCTGGGTTGTAACACAATTGCCACTGGGGATGAAAGTCCGCTGGTTCCACATCACCCTTCTCTTCAAGCAACTTTTCAATCAAGTGTGCACATGGGACCCCACATTCCCGCGTTGAAGTTCCCCGTACACTGCCTGACCGGATCGTCATGTTTGGCCTTCTTCATTTTCAAGTACTTATTGTACTCTCCAATGGCCAATTTGAGCGCATGGGTGGAGATCTTGGTGTGAAGCGGCTTGAAAACGTTTGGGAGTCCGGATAGCCCTTTGATCCTTTCATGGCTAATGGTGACCTGTGCTTCGTCCAGTTGCCGGTCCACAGCTGACGAAATGGTCAGGAAGAGGGTAGCAAAGTCGATCTTGCCAGATGTCACATATGTTTTGAGCCAGCTATGAGCTGATTCACCTCTAGATGACGTCAGATTCCCCAAGTGCGGGGTTTTCCCAGCCCATGCAGACATGAATTGTTTGCAAAAGGGCAGAACATGGTTCTGAAGGTATTCCAGAACATTTGCTCGTTCCCTGAGGTCCACCTGAAGCTTTCCCCAAGCTGTGTCAAATGAGGGTTCGTCCGGAGCGTATGTAACCTCGTGCCATAGCTTCATGAAATTTGTCCATTCGTCTGCCTCGGATGCAAAAGCCTGTTTGCAGTTGGTGACAATGTTCCGATCAATGTGCCAGGCGCATAGGTTTGAGGTTGCATTTGGGAAGTGGTCTGCAATTGCATTTCGGAGAGCCACCTCTTTGTCCGTCACAAAGACCTTTGGAGAGCTCTCTGGTTCCCATACTGACCTGCAAGAATTGATAGGTGTATGTAGAATTACCATCAGATTATCAATCTGATACTAAAAAAGACAATCACCACACTCACTTCAACTTATTCAGAGCCCAAGAGTATGCCACATTTTTCTCATTCCTCATGAGACAAAATCCAATTGAGAACGAGTTGTTCATGCAGGTCTGGCCAACAACATGTAGTAAGGGGTACTTGCAGAGGTTGTTCTTGTAGGTGCAGTCAATATTAACCACATGATGGAACTTGCAAGCGAGTAACATTGATCCAGGGTGCGCAAACCATAGGTAGAGGAGCTTTCCGTCATCATCGTAAACTTCATCGTGAACCCAGTTGGAGCCTTTGAGGCATCGTAGAAGATGGTTGATGGGGGTGTCGCCGGCCCTCCGCTCTATCTTCTGTGCTGCTTTTGTGTTGTAAATTGTCGTGTTTGTGACAAAGCGTCCCTCAGTCGTACTCAGCTGCCGGGCAATTGCCTGTGGTTGCAAACCAAGAGAGGCCAGTCGAGCCACCTCTGCTTGGCCCTCTGCCCCAAGTGTCTTGTGGATGGCCTCGTAGTTGTGCTGGATGACATTGTGGTTGTGAGGGACAGTCTTGCTGCGGAGATCCCAATAGTTGTTTTCACGGTTCTTGGCACATGAACAGTGGCCAGAAATCTTGAAGGCGCATCCAACTCGCTTATTACGTGATTCACGAGCCCGACAGGAGTCCACGGTGGTAGTGTCTTCTCCAGCGAGTGAGCAGGCAAGGTAAATGTTCTTCCCCGCCTTGGATTTTGAGACCACCAGCCGATAACCATGCTCGGTGGCCCATGTGGACACAAATTTCTTCAGATCGACAACACAGGTGAACAGGTATTCAGGTGGAGGGTCCATTGGCTCTACGAAATTAATTCCCATGAGCATCCATTGGAAACAGTATGATAAATCAATGAGGCACTGACCTCCCACAGAATAGTCAAACAATCTGACATCCTCACTGGTCAGTAGGGCTTTGGGCAAAGCATTTCCATCCGGGAGATTTGGGGGCATCAACAATTTGTTGGTGTGGTGCGCAGACGCACTGGGATCTGTACAATAAAAAATTGGTAAGAACACCGCAAAGGACTTTTTGAAGTGAAAGCTACAATCACCTTGGGGATTTTCCTCAGTCATTGGAGAGGGAAGGGACATTTCCAGGGGGATTGGGGAGGGAACAGACATTTCCTGGGTGGTTCTTGCAGAAGCCAGGACTGCAGACGGTACCACAGATGTTGTAGAGTTGGAACCACCTGATTCATCAATAAATAGTCAGCTCCCAATAAAGCAACTTTACCAGAGAAACTAAGACCCACCTTGAGCTTGATCCTCATTGGTTTGGGTGGGAAAGAGGGAGCAGGCAGGTCATTTGCAGAACGCAGGAAATCAGGGGGAAAAGCTGATGATTTACAGTTTGTCAGCTCTCAATAAATATACATTACAAGAGAAAGTTAGACCTACCTTGAGCAGTATTGTCAGTCATTTGAGGGACAACCAAGGAAGCCAGTGGATCAATTGATGTAGGTAGTTGGGCGGATGGGGCAGGCGGACTTAAGGAGTCAAGCAGAGAATTGATTTCGACAGCGGATTGGTTGGTGTTGTTGTCCCAGTAGTATGTGGGCTGGTTGACGGACGGGTTGCTGGGTATTGATGCAGATGGGTTGCTGGGTATTGATGGTGGGTGTTGGATTGGTTGGGGGGCATTCCAGTTGTTGGAGTACATTTCCTGCTGTAATGTATAGGAGCTTGGTTGATTGGGTTGGTGGGTGGGAGGAATGTTTGACGTCTGTTGCAGGGTGATTGCTGGATTGGTGTAGTTTGGAAAGTTTGGATTGAGTTGGCCGGTGACTGGAATGTGAGGAAAGGCTGTACTATTGTTATAGGAGGCCGTTTGGGTTGATTGGTGGGGCGGGAGGTTGTTGTATGGGTTGAAAGATGGTATTTGGTGGCCCATATGGGGTGCAGGTTGCCCGTGATTTGGAATTGGAAAGGCCATTGAGTTTGACGGGTATGCGGGGTGGCCATGGTTGGTGAAGCTGGGGTGTTGGTTTGTGGGATTATTTGTGATTGGGACAGAATTGTGTAGGTAATTGGGGAAGCCAGGGAATTGATCAGACGTTTGAGGAGGGATGGGGGAGTTGGATGGGGCATGGAACCAAGGGGGTTGCCCAAATGGAACTGGTGGTTGCGGCTGATGGAGGCGGGAGGAAGGACGGTGTGAGAAAGTTATTTAAGTAGAAGAATTGGGCTGTGTGTGCTTACATGCTGTGCCAAGTGAGACTGGGTGACATTAGGCTGACCACTGGCATGCGTTATTGCATTATGGTATTGGGGGTGCGGCTGATTGTGGACGCCATATGGGTTGGGAGATACATGGTAGTAGGAGGGGTTTTGGCCTGGCTGAGACATTTTCTGCTGTAAATAACGGCCAGAGTGAGTAATTTTGGATGATATTTACTTTGATAGACATGCACTTACACTGCTGGAGGGTAATAACAGTTGATGCGAAGAATACTTGCTGATATCTGTGCGTTCAGAGGAACAAGAAGAAATAATCAGCTGGCATGAAAATAATAATAATGAAGATGTGGAGAGATTAATTGGATCTGAGTGGAAGAACATCAAGTGCTGGTGTGCCCGTCCAGGGCTTGGACAAGGGGAATGGGGCCCTTGGATACCTATGCGGAGATATAAAGGGGCCCTTTGGCCTAACATGTCAAACTTGGGCGGCTGGGAAGGGCACAGTTGGCTCCTTTTGGCCAGTCATACAGTTGGCTCCTTTTGGCCAGTCATAGTGGGCCCTGTTGGCCCCTTTACTAGGCCCTTTGGGGCTTGTCCCACTGTCAATACAGGGCCTAATGGGCCCTGATCAAATTCTTAGTTTTTGTTATCATTATCTTTTTTTTTGTTTTTTTTTGTGTTTTTTTCTTGTTTTTTTCTTGTTTTATTTTATTTTAATTTTAATTTTATTTTACTTTTATTTTAATTTTATTTTAATTTTATTTTAATTTTATTTTGTTTTTATTTTGTTTTTATTTTATTTTTATTTTATTTTTATTTTATTTTTATTTTATTTTTATTTTTAATTTATTTTTATTTTTATGTTATTTTTATTTTTTCTGATTTTTTATTTAATCTTACGGGGGCACGGGGGAATAAAAGGAAAAATACCCACTTAGGGGTTTGTCCGGTTGTTCCGTGTCGGGTTGGTTGGCTGGCTCGCTTGGATTGGGTCGGGTGGGTCGGCTCGGCTTGTCTGGGGGGTTGGTGTGGAGGGCTGGCTGTGAGGAGGGAGGGGGGAGTGATTGTTTGATCGATCGAGCGAGGTGGTGGTTGCGGTTGAAATCCGCTGGGGGGGAGGGGGGGAGGGGGCAGGTGGGGGCATGCTTATGTCATGCGTACATTCTTTTGTATGCATGACATCAGCATGTATATAGGAAGGGCGTGCCCCTTCCTATATACATCGAATAGGCGTGCTGACTGCACGCCGATTCTATGTGTATAGGCAGGGGCACGCCCTTCCTATATACATAGGTCGGCGGTCCGCCGATCTATGTGTATAGGCAGGGGCGTGCCCCCTGCCTATATACATAGAAAGGGCGTGTGGGTCGCACGCCCTTTTTATGTGTATAGGCAGGGGGCACGCCCCTGCCTATACACATAATAAGGGCGTGCGACCCACACGCCCTTTTCTGAAGGGGCGTGCGAGCCGCACGCCTTTTTCTGAACGGGGCGTGCAACTGCACGCCTGCAGTGTCGCATGCCTGTAGATGGGCGTGCGTGCTGCACGCCCATCTACAGGCGTGCTGACGCCCAGGGATGGGCGTGCAGCCCGCACGCCGATAAAAAAAAGGCGTGCGGGTAGCACACCTTTTTTTTTATCGGCGTGCGCTTGGCATGGGCGTGCGCCGATGGGCGTGCATTTATCAACACCCCCATTTTCAAAGAATGATGGATTCTATATTTGGGTCATTTATCCGCCAATGTTGGATGATGATATACATTGATGATATAATCATACATTCTGAGAATTGGGATTCCCATAAAGAAAAAAATTAATTTAGTCCTTCAAACAGCTATTAAAGCTGGCCTCAAGGTGTCTATTAAAAAGTGTAATTTTGGATTTATGGAATTGAAAGCACTGGGACATATAGTTTCAGGATTATCATTGGCCATTGATCAAAATAAAGTAGCTGCTGTAATGCTGAAGGCAATGCCACAGAATATTACTGAGATGCAATCCTTCCTTGGTTTCTGCAGTTATTATAGACAACATATTCAACAATTTGCCAATATGTCTAAAAGCTTGTATGAAGTATGTAGCAAAGATACAATTTTTGAGATGACTTACGCCAGAGTGAAAGATTATGAATCCCTCAAAGAAGCGCTAACTACAGCACCTGTTTTAGCTCAAGCAGATTTTACATTACCTTTCATTTTATACATTGATGAGTGTCTAGATGGTTTAGGAGCTGCCTTACATCAAGAGTTCCAAATTGATGATAAACCAATAGAGAAACCTCTTCTATTCATCTCTAGACAAATAAAAATGACAGAGAAGAAATATGGCACCAGCCAGATGGAATGTTTAGCTCTTGTTTGGGCTTTAGAAAAACTAAATTATTATTTGGAAGGTTGCAAAGTAGTGGTAGTCAATGAATGTACTGCAGTCAAAACTCTTATGAACATGAAAACTCCTAACAGAAATATGTTGAGATGGCAGATAGCTATTCAGCAATATAGAGGACACATGACTATAGTACATAAAGCAGGAGCTAAACATAAAAATGCAGATGGACTTAATGGATGGGCCCTACCCAATACCCCAGAAAATACTGCTTATGATCCGGACAATGAAGATATATTTCCCATTTTGGGAATTAATGCCTGTGACTTGGATCAAGCTTATTTTGACTTGGTAGAACAGAGTTACCAAAAAGATGCTGAGATGGTCAAATTAATTGAAATCCTTAGTAATCAGAATAGTTCCCTGGAATTGATTGCTAGTTTACCTAGTTCCCTTCCCAAAACATATTCTGAAGGAAAGTTCACACTTTTAGATGGTCTTATTTACTATAGAAATTGACATTCTAGTGTATTAGTAATCTGTGATAAATTGTCAGCTTGCTACTAGTTCAGAGCCAACCTGACTAGAACAATACCAATGATAATAAATTAATAAAAATACATGTGAAAGAGAAATTATTACACAAGTAATGATGTAAAATGGATTATAATAAACAGAAAAAAAGATAACATTTTAGAATATAAACATTATTACATAGTAATAATGTAATAAACAAATATAATAAATTAATTAATAATAGAATAAATAATAACTCATTAACCTTTGAGATAAGTGAGAATATTATTTCATATTCTGAAAGAGAAAGTAAAGCAACCTAGGGTACCTCAGCCAAAGTATCCTAGAAAACTTACTCCTTCTAATAATAAAATTAACTTAAAGAATACTCCTACTAAGCGCTAAAAATACTTACTAGGTATAAAAACATGTAATATGAGAGTATTCCAGTAAGTAGAAGTCCTTAAAATACGGGATAATTACTTAAATAAACTATGTAATTATACTTTAAACACATAAATAAAATATTAAATAACATTTGACATAAATACCACACTGTTTTATAGTCTTTGTATTATTATTAACTTCTACAAATACATACTGTATAAGTTAATAAATATAATAATATATAAAAGACACGAAACAGGGGATAAATAGAACATTAGAATACTTCAAACAAGTATAAAATAACTTGTACAATTAAAATAAATGACAAGCTCCTTTAATCACGGGAAAATAACAAATGATGACACTTTTCCCAGGATGTTTGCTTGTCAAATAATTGAATTGAGAGCTTTAAAAGCGCCCACCATGCAGGTATGACAAGAAGTCTCATGGTACAGAACTTTGTATATGAAATAACCAAATTAAACAGAAATAAGATTCTGTACTATAATTTGATTATTAATTTTTTTATTCTATTGATCAAGTGATCAATACATGTTTTACATCATACTAAGAGCTCTGGAAGCGCCATCAGATGATGTTTGCAGATGACTGACAGGCTGTATTAATTATTGACAGCCTGTACATGTAATAATTTGATAAATTACATCATTTATTTCTACTAAGGATAACTCCTTCCTTGTAGTGTTCCCATAGCCAAAATAACACTTGATGTTTCGCCATCAGGGCTCCAGAAAGGCATTTAAGAGGCCCTTTCTTCCCCCTGTATTTGATTCCCCAGCTTTATCATATTTACCATCAGCATTCCACCAGTCCAGCTTACTAGTGTCCTGCCCAGTAAATCAGTCTTCAAGACTTCAAAGCCTCTTTTCCTCAAAACCCAACTCTGTCCAGTCATCAAGCCCACCTTTACAACCGCTTCCAGCTGTCCAGTTTACCTTAAGAAAGCCACCCCTCCTCCTCTTAAAGCCTACAGTAAGTCTTGTTTCACTAGGAGTTGTGGCCCTTTCTTAGCCACTATTTTTACTGGGCACTTAAACACCGTATAAAAAGGTTACAAAGCTTCTGTGCATTATCACGAACACCTTTGGAGGGCACCCAAAACACCCCTGCTTGCAGGCCCCTCCCAATTAAATTTATAATCTTTTAATATTAATAAACAAGATTAAAACCTCTAAAAATAATTTATTACATATTATTTTTAGCCTTGCACCTTGTGTAGCTATAAGGTTATCAGTCCTTGGCATCAAAGAGCGTGACATAAATCTCAAATTGAAAATATGCTAGAGGAATGTCATGAAGTGATAGGTTCAGGCCATTTCTCAGAAGAAAGAACTATAGAGAGAATTAAGAATACAGCTTGGTGGGTTGAGTGGAAAATTCAAACCACAAAATATATAAAGAGCTGTACAATTTGCCATAAATCTAACAAACAAACAGGAAAGATATTTGGATTACTTCAGACAATTAAGGAACCTACTTCTAGATGGGAGATTAAACATGGACTTTGTGACAGGACTACCTCCAGGAGGATCTTATTCCTATAACTCTGTTCTAGTTGTAGTAGATAGATATTCCAAGAGAGCCAGGTTTATACCAAACCACAAAGATGACACAGCTATGGAAGTAGCCATGCTTTTCTGGAACAGGATAATGTCTGACATAGGAATACCAAAAATTATTATTAGTGACAAGTACATAGCCCCTAAAAGAATAATGGCCAAAGGCCAGAAACAGGGAAAAAGGTGAGCTGGGGAAATCAAGAGTGCAGGACACTCAGGGACTCAGAACACTAGGAAAGAAGTCTCCAGCGGAGCAAGTCTACCTAGTATGGGCTCAGAACTAAGTGAAGTTTGTATTTCATGTGGGAACAGATGAAATACATGGGACAAAAAGGGGCCTAGAGTGGGGGCCTAATGAGCTATGGAACACTCTAGAAAGAGAAAGAGAAAAGGAGAAGATAAGCCCTCTTCTGGGCATGGTGGAATTCTAACACCCCCCTGACTCATGACCAGAAGGGCTGAGACAGATGAGAATACATGGTTACTGAGTGATCGGTCATAGGGACATGAAATAGGCTTCGTTGTCGTTTTCATCGATCGCTGTTGTAAAATGAGCTTGAGTCGTTGTTGATGTTGATCTCTTTTCTGGATGCTTCTGATAGCAATTATCGGCGGTGTGTCCAGTTCGCTGACAGTGGCTGCAGATCTTGAAGGTCTTCTTGCAGGATGGACAGGTCAGTTGTCCGTTTGACGAGGTTGAGTGTGTGTAGAGCGCGGCTTGATCGGGTCGATGATCGTCTGCAGAGCTGATTTTGTTTTGTACCCCGTAGTTTTCGAGTCGGCGAAGGATATTTTCGAAGCTTTCTCCTGAGAAGCCCATCGTTACAACGTCTCGGAAACCCTGGAAGCGATCCCGAGGAAGGCGAGCCAACATCATAAGATTCCTCATCTTATTGCCGAGGTCCATACCGGCCAGCATAAGTTTTTGGTTCGCTTTCCGAATCATTGAGACAAATTGAGCAATCGTTGTGTATTCGATGTCCAGAAAACTCTCGAGAGCAATGACTTTTGCCAAGTCGTCGCTCGCTGCATAACGAGACTTGAGCAAGTTCCAAACGAATTGACCATCGTATTGATGGTTCATTGGTGTCGCAGCTCCAACGTATGCGGTGTTCTCGCTATCGAGCGACTCGACGATCTCACAGTATCCGAGTTCGTTCTTCTTGTTCCATTCCTCTTGTGACTTCGGGTCCTCAGGCTTGAGAGCACCGTTTACGATCACGTCTCGAAGGCCCAAACGCAGTAGTCGAGCTTGGATTTGCACTAGCCAGACCATGTAGTTGTCGGGTCCAAGGCGGATTCGAGTAGTGGTTTCTTTGACGACGTCCGACATCCTAGGAGAAATAAGTTGATGAGAGAAATGTGAATTGAGGCTGAACCACGGCGACCGAAGTTAGCTAATGAGGTAGAGATGGCTTTGAACCGTAAAAGAATAATGGCCAAAGGCCAGAAACAGGGAAAAAGGTGAGCTGGGGAAATCAAGAGTGCAGGACACTCAGGGACTCAGAACACTAGGAAAGAAGTCTCCAGCGGAGCAAGTCTACCTAGTATGGGCTCAGAACTAAGTGAAGTTTGTATTTCATGTGGGAACAGATGAAATACATGGGACAAAAAGGGGCCTAGAGTGGGGGCCTAATGAGCTATGGAACACTCTAGAAAGAGAAAGAGAAAAGGAGAAGATAAGCCCTCTTCTGGGCATGGTGGAATTCTAACAGCCCCCAATTTTGGGGGGAGGGACTTGTAGAAAGACACGGATTGACGCCGAGATCCGTGATCCGTGTCATGCAACCTAACGGGCCGACGTTGACCCTTTAGGTTGCATGTATTGATACGGTACAAACCTTGCATGGTTTGTTTGGCTCCAGGAGCCTATTTTTTTAGTTTTATAGCAGATAGAGATCCCAAATTCACTTCAGAATTTTGGCGCAACTTACATGCCATGTTAGGAACTAAATTAGCTTTTTCTACAGCATACCATCCTCAGAATGATGGAGTAGCTGAAAGAATGATCCAGACTTTGGAAGATATGCTGAGAAGATTTTGCGCATTTGGGTTAGAATTCAAAAATCATGATGGATATACTCATGACTGGGTCAGCTTATTACCAGCTCTGGAAATAGCTTATAATAGTAGTAAAAACTCCTCTACTAAAGAAGTACCATACATTTTAGAAAGAGGATGGATACCTAGAGTTCCCAAAGATCATGTTAATTCCAAGTTACCACACGTACACCCAACAGCTGCTGATTTCAAAAACATGTTGGACATAACACATGATCACGCTAATAAATGTGTACAAGAAGCAGTGGAGTATAACAAACTAGATGGGATAAAAGCCATAAAGAACCTTCCTTCAGTATAGGAGATAAAGTATTGTTATCTACAGTAAATCTTAATAACCTAGGAGGAAATAAGAAACTTAAACCATCTTTTGTAGGCCCTTTTACTATAAAACAACTACATGGTAAAAAATGCTGTAGAGGTAATATTGAGTGAGGAACTGTCAAGAAAGCACCTAGTTTTCCCAGTAAGCTTAGTAAAACCTTTTAAGCAAAGAAACTGTGAAGATCCTATAGTAACACAAGAACCTATACCTTTGTTAGTTGAACCTGACGCTAACCACAAACTTAAAAGTATTGAAGATGCTTAAAGAAAAGAAAGAAATAATTAATGGTAAAGATACCAGACCACACCTTGTTAGATACAAAAACACTTCTGCGGATAAAGATGAATGGTTACCAGAAAATAATATACCTGATGGACCCATACACTTGAGGAACTTTTAGAGTTTCAAGGAGAAAATGATTAGGATAAAAAAATTTAATTCTTTAGAGTTTCAAGGAGAAAATGATTAGGATAAAAACTTTAATTCTTAGAAGAATCATCTTAAAGGTAGGGAATGTCAGCTTGCTACTAGTTCAGAGACAACCTGACTAGAACAAATAATAAAAATAATTAATCAATCAATAAAAAATTTCATATGAAAGAGACATTATTACACAAGTAATAATGTACCAGAAATTACAATAAAACATAAGAAAAAGATAACATTTTAGAATATAAACATTATTACATAGTAATAATGTAATAAACAAATATAAATTAATTAATAATAATAAAATAAGTAATAACTCATTACCCATGGAATAATGAAATATCATTACATATTCTGATAGAGAAAGTAAAATAACCTAGGGTACCTCAGCCAAAGTATCCTAGATAACTTACTCCTTCTAATAATAAAATCAACTTAAAGAATACTCCTACTAAGCGCAAAAAAAAATACTCACAAAGTATAAACATATGTAATATGAGAGAATTCTAGTATGTAGAATTCCTAAAATATGGTATAATAACTTAAATAAACTATTTAATTATCCTTTAAACACATAGATAAAATATTAAATAACATTTGACATAAATATCACTCTGTTTATAGTCTTATTAACTTCTACAAATACATACTGTATAAAGTTACTAATATCATAATACATGAAAGACACAAAAACGGGGGGAGAAGGAAAACATTAGAATACTTCAAATAAGCCTAAAAGAATTTTACAATTAAAATAAATGACAAGCTCCTTTAAATCACGGGAAAAGAAAATAATGCTGACACTTCCCAGGATGTCTGCTTGTAAAATAATTGAATGGAGAGCTGGACAAGCGCCCATCATGCAATTATGACACGCATTCTCATGGTACAGAACTTTATATATGTAATAACCAAATCAAAACAGAAATAAGCTTTTGTACCATAACTTGATTATTGCTTTAAACATTCATTGATCAAATGATCAATACATGTTGTAATCAGAATAACATCCCTTGAAGCGCTTATAGATGATGTCTACAGATGATTGACAGGATTTATTAATTATTGACAGCCCTGTACATGTAATAATGTGATAAATTACATCATTTATTTCTACTAAGGATAACTCCTTCCTTGTAGTGTTCCCATAGCCAAAATAACACTTGATGTTTTGCCATAAGGGCTCCAGAAAGGCATTTAAGAGGCCCTTTCTTCCCCCTATATTTTGATTCCCCAGCTTTATCATATGTACAACCTGCATTCCACCAGTCCAGCATACTAGTGTCCTGCCCAGTAAATCAGTCTTCAAGACTTCTGTCAGCTTGCTACTATGACAGAGCAACCTGTCACAAGTTTAACACAAAAAATTATTATAAAAAATAGAATATCAAATAATATTTAGAATATTATTTGATATTCTGAATCTACACTAAATTTAACCTAGGGTACCTCACTCACAGGTACCCCTAATTCTCACTCCTTCACTATGTAAATTAACAAAGAATAATTAGCAAGTACCTTTAATAAAAAGGAACTTGCATCAATTTATGCTTATATATATATATACATATGCTTAAACCCCATTTCCAGTCACGGAAATGAGGTGTTGTGGTAAATTAGGGGAGATAGTGTAAATACACCGTGTTTTACTCAAACCCCGCGTACCGCAGTCCGCAGAACCTCAAGTTCAACCCGCGTGACTGAGAGCCCGCGTCAAAGTTGGGATATAAGCCCCCGCGCAAGCAACAAGCCCCTTACAGGCTCCCAGCTTGGCACGCGGACTCCACAGTCACTCAGGTACCCCCAAATCCATAAAAACACGCCCCAGTAACCTCATTACATATGTTACATATGTAATAAAGATTACTGGGGACTACATAATTAAGAGGATAGTGAATAGTATTACTTATTTATACATTTAAATAAAATATATTGAGTACACAAAACAGTACAATCAATACTGTGGCTTATTATAAAATATTAATAAGCCACTAATATTAATAGTACTAATGTACTACAGACTGTAACTCAATAAATGAATAAATAATAAATAAAATACATTAATAAAATCAATTGGTGGGTGTATTCAAAGCATCAGGGGCTGCTGAAGCTCACCAAGAGTAGCAAAAATGGCCAAAATGTGGTCCAAAGATCCCACAAGTTGGCCAATAATACCTACAGGGTCCCCAGAGGGAACTCAAGACTATTTAAGGAGCTCTTCAACCGCCCAAAGAAGGCTCCTCATGCTTCACAATACCCACTAACAAACCTACCCACTTCTTTATTAGATATATACATCTTTATAACACAGTCTGGTAAGCTTCTTAGTAGTTATTCTTTAGCCCTGTCTTCCCCAACAATTCACAGTGCCCATCAAGCTCCACCATCCATCCATCCAAGCGCTTCAAACTGTCCAGTTTCACCAGATATCCCCAAGATCCCTCAAGGTTTATTACTAGTAAGTAATAACCTTTCTCTTGAAGATATCCCCCATTTCCATTCCTGATTAAACCACCCCTGTTCCAACAGGCCCCAGTGTTCCAGGTACCTAAATCCTCTGCATTTATTTGTAAGATACCTTAGAGGGATCTAAACCACCCCTGATTTATCAGGCCCCTCTGGTTTTTAATTATATTAAATGTATTTAATATAATTATTAACCTATTTTCTCTCAATTTTTTTACGTCACAATTCCCCCAGATCTGTTTGGGAAGTGTAACATTGGACCTTACCCAGGTTTATATACGCTTCGATATATCCTTGCACCACCTGTAGCTAGAAGGACTTGTCCTTGGCATCAGGGAGGCTGACAATTGGGGGGTCTGGGCGGGAAATTTTCAAATTTATTTTTGAAATAAAAAAACCCGTAATTTTTATTTGTTTTAAAAAATATTAGACGTTAGAAAAAAACGAAAAAATTCTCATCTTTTTTATAAATCCTCATCAAAAAAAAATTCAAAAAAACTAACAAAAAAAACTGTCTTACTTTATTTTTTTTTTTCAAAAAAAACCAAACCCACAAAAAATTAAAATAAAAAAAATCGTAAGTTTTATTTTTTATTTTTACATACAATAAAAAAACCATACTAATAAAATCTAAAATATCACAGTATTCTATACTCACTATTCTTCACTTTGTCTGCGGCGCGTACAGTGAATTTACAGGAAAACGCCGCGCTGGTTTCAATACTACCTCGGGTATCTCAAATTACGACGAGAAGAAGAGATTAAAAACTACATACTAGTGACTGGATCTATTATCCCAAGAAGAGGCGAATAATTCTAGCCTTCCTACCACTCCCACGTACGCGAAGAAGAAAGCCTCGACGCGACAGAGAATCAACTTGAAAAAATACCTTCGAGATCTCAAAAATAAAAGGAAGATTAGCCAGAGAAAAAATACCAAGCTAAAGTAAGCCCCTTACTTTTCTCGCTAAGCATCCTTCATTAACTTTGATTCCCTCAGTGGCTTCCTTCGAGTCCAACCACAACAGAGAGCAATCTACTGTGTCCACCGAAGAAGGAACTACCATCACTCCTAACCGTAAGCAGCCTTTATTATACGACGAATACACACAAAGCTTACGATGGTAAAATCTACCGAGATCCAACAACCCCCAACTACGAGGTCTCCTCCCAAGTCCAACAAGACCTCGTGGCGGCAAAAGAGCTGCACCCAGCGCGTCAAAAACCTCCAAATGGCGAATATAGCGCGCAAGGACTTGAACCCACAACGCCGGAGGTCGCACCAGCTCCCATGGACAACCCAGTCCCCTCCAAGGAAGCGCCCCCTCCGAGCCAAGAGACGGAGACGCCTATGGACGTCGACGAAGAGGCCACAACCCTCATCGGCAGTTACCCCGATACGCCCTCCCCCCGGAGAT
>RDRW01000259.1:217500-364346 GCA_007896445.1 Puccinia hordei | reverse complement strand
AAATAAGGATTATGGTCTAAAGGGAAGACATAACCCATATAAGATACTGTAACCCAGAGTATACATACAAATGAATGGTTTCTACTTTGAGACTAGTGGCCATTCCAGATTGAAGGATGCCAAGCCACTAGTTCCTACACTAAACCCCCAAACACCATGTGCCAGATTAATTACAGAAACATGGTCTACGTACAGCTTAAGCCCACATGGTAATTCAACAAGGAGGTTGAGAATTACCCATGTACTTATACAGGCACTAAAAGCACCCCGAAAGTACTCTAAGCTGATTAAAGAAACATACATAAACATACCCTTTACTGCCTTCTTGGTTTTTCACCCAGATTTCTGTCACCACTAGAAATGAATCTTATTATTGCCGATCACAAATCCTTGAAGTAACCTTCCAGCCAGTACTCTGTTTATCCGCACCATTTCATCCCTTATATTACCAATCAATCCATTCCTTAAACAAAGGGAAGAGAATCTGTCCTCCTTTATTGGTTAAACAACCCACTACCTTAAATTGATTTATTGCAGACCTATTTTCTAGGTTGGAGGTTGTCTTCTGGCAACTTAGCTCCCTTTATCAACATAAAGTTGAGCTTGAGTTACATAACACTATTTTATTGGCTTCTACAAAGCATTTCCTTATGTCCTGCCCTCACTAAAGAGACCCCAGCTCACATGCACTGCCCCAAAAGTTGCTATGCAGCTGGCTGTAAGTGGGTTGTGGGTTGCTACAAGAAGCCCTCATTTAAACAGAAACACATGTTTAATTTAGATATACAACCCTTTATAAAGTCCATGTAGTGTAACTGTGTATGTAAAATAGAATGACTGTGGTGAAAAAGATAGTGGGGTGTGTGTAAAAATATAATATGGTAAACAAAAAAAATAAATTTTCCCCTTCAGAACAGAAATTTCTACCACACATTGGAGATTCTCTAGGGGGCTGAAACATGTTTGAAATGTGTTGGAATTCAGATCTGAGGAGTATAAAAATTGAACAAGAGGATAAAGAAAGTGATTAAGGAGCTTGAATTTCTATCTTCAAAAGGGGCCCACTGAGGAAGAAGTGAAATAGTTGAAAGTTGATAAGGCTTTGATTTGGTTATTTATTTCCTAAAAAAAAGGGTACAGTTAATTACTGATGACTAGAGAGCCCTTGCAGGATACAAAGAGGGCTAGTCATATGTGAACCACAAACAGGGAAACAGGACTGAAGACAGGGACCAAAATGGTGACTGGGTAACAAAAGGAACATGAGGAGACAGGATAAGGACAGGAACAGGGATAGGGCAATTTTTTTTTAAAAAAAAAACAAAAAGAAAAGAAAGAAAAAAGAAAAGAAAAGAAAAGAAAAGAAAAGAAAAGAAAAGAAAGAAAAGAAAAGAAAAGAAAAAGACAAGAAAGAAAAGAAAACGAAAAGAAAAGAAAAGAAGAAAAGAAAAGAAAAGAAAAGAAGAAGAAAGAAAAGAAAAAAAAAGAAAAGAAAAGAAAAATAAAAGAAAAGAAAGAAAAGAAAGAAAAACAGAAAAGAAAGAAACGCAAAGAAAAGAAAAGACAAGAAAGCAAAGAAAAAGAAAGAAAAGCCAAGAAACGAAAACAAAGAAAGGAAAAGACAAGAAAAGAAAAGAAAGAAAAGAAAGAAAAAAAGAAAACAAAAGTCAAATTCCCAGACAAAAAACGAAAGAAAAGAAAAGAACCTGAACTCAGAAAACGAAAGAAAAGAAAAAAAACCGAAAAGAAAAAGAAAAGAAAAGAAAAAGAAAACTTACAGGGTTATTGTGGACCCCAAAGGTAACTTAGAATGAGAGTGGATATAAGGTAAAGGGAATTCTAACAAAATGGATTTGAGCTGTATACAAAATGGGTTAGCTTGTTGAACTTAGCTTGATATCATTTTTCTTTCTCTAGTAGTATAGCTGCATTGCCTATAACACAATGTGCTAGGTGAGTGAAATATTTTGGTAGACTAAATATTGGATATTCATCACTAGATTCTGAACTCCATGGAGAAACTTTGTAATGTGTAAACTGTGAGAGGTACTCCTCTTCATATTTTTTCATCTTTCTGTAGTATTTTTTACAAGCTAGTTGGATTAAGAAGTTGAAAAATTCTTCATCTATTGGAAATAGGCCATTCCACTTTTTAAAACTCTTTTTCTTGCGATACATTCCAATTACATAAAAAGATTTTTTTTTAAAGATTATATCCTCTCTTGAAATATGAGCTTTGTTTGGTGACCTATTTAATGATTTTTTGCTTCACCTCATATATTGGAGTCTTTAGTTATGAATTAACAGATAACTCCAAAATAAGTGCTTCAAAATTTTCATCCTGTGCATCTCTTGGGTGCTGGGATTTTTTCTTAACTAGCCTAGAAATAAGGGATTCAAAAAATACAAACTGATTCCTGTTGTTGGAAAAAAAATCCTTCTGATATTTTACATCCCAAAGCTTCAAGAAATCTGTTGTTCACCATACATATGAAATTAAACATACATTCAAGCTTTGAAAAATGTGTGCCATCAAGGGGAGATAAAAATATTCCTCTTTGTTCTTTTCCCATATTTCTTTTCAATCAAATCTAAAATATACTTACACGTTATTCCTTTCAGGGGATCCTTTGGTTTCAATTCCTGGTGTGATTTCTGGAATTCCAGAAGAAAATCCCTTGCTAAAAAATCCCAGCTGGTTTCCCCTTTGGGTGTTGATAAACACAGGCCCACACCAGGGGCACATCTCTCCCAGGATGTCTGTGTGACCTGCGCGCCCCTCCTGGGAAGGGTGTGCAAAACACACATAGTAAGTGTGTGCATCCCCGCACACCCATCCTATAAATATAGGAAGGGCATGAAACCCTGAAAATGGGCGTGCAGCTGCACTCCTTGACTGGAGGAAGTGCCTCTGGTTGACAAGGAAATACAACCTCCTTGACCAGAGGGAAATCCCTCTGGTCAGAGGCCACACAGCCTCCTCAACCAGAGGGATTCCCTCCAGTTGACAAGGCAATACAGCCTCCTCAACTGGAGGTATTCCCTACGTTCAAGGAGGTTGTATATCCTCTTTGACCGGAGGAAATCCCTCTGGCCAAAGAGAGTATACAACCTCCTTGACCAGAGGGAATCCCTCTGTTCAAAGAGAGTATACAGCCTCCTTACCCAGAGGGGTTCCCCCTGGTTGAAGAGGGTATAGTATTGAAATATGGGGCCTTATTTTATCAATTGTGACCAGTTGTCTAGATGAAAATTCAAATCAGAATTAAAGCGCACATCAGCGCACATGGCTATTATAAAACCTTCTCATCAATCTCAAACTGTTTTCCTTTTCTTTAATCAATCAAATCATTAAATAAAGAAAAGGAAAGGAGTAAGTCTATCTCACAAAAACACTATCAATACATTACATCCTATTAAAACATCAAACTCACCTCTCTTTTTTTTCTCTCTAATCTTATTCATTCCCAGTTTTATTGATTCAAACATTGTGTCAACTCCACATCTCTGTTGAATAACAGGTACATATTATTACAACCCAGTTCCATATTCATTTCCATATTAATTATTGTTATTTTCTTTTCTCATCATCATATTTCTTCTCTTTTAGAATACCTCTCTTACATTTTCCATTATTGTTGTTGGTTATTATTAATTTTTGAGTTTTCCTTGTTCTGTTCCTCCCAAAATTAAATTCTTATTCTTTCTTCAAATCAACTTGACCTGGATTAGACTACACCTCATATTATACTTGTTTTTTGTAATTACAACTCAAGTTCTTATGGCTGTTTTTTCCTTTTTCCTTAGTCATTTTTTGATTTAATAAATCTGATTAGTGAGAATTAACAACTCTTTCTATTTGTGACTCATATAATATTTTTTCTTAACTAACTCATCTAGCCTGACTAAAAGAGAATGAGAAGTCTTGTCTAGTTTGTTTTTACTAAGAACTTATTGTTTTTTCTCTCAGTTTATTTTATTATTCAATTAGTTTTTTATTCATTTTCATTTCTCAACCACAATTTGTCACATTTTTATCTAGACTATAAATACATAGCCTAGTATGAGCAATAACAAAATCATCAGTTCTCCTCAAAAAAAACTAAGTCCCCACATTTTGAGTCTCCCAGAGTCTGTTCACAACATCCCTTCCTTTTTTCATTTTGCCAAAAATTCAACATTAACCATCTTCCTCATTTACCAGGTAAGAGTTAGTAATTTTCTTTTCTTAAATCAATCAAATCATTAAATAAAGAGAAGGCTTTTTTTATTGATTTAAACATTGTGATGTTGCCACCATTGTGTCAAATCCACATCTCTGTTGAATAAAAGAATAAACCTCTCTCAAGTTCTTCATTGTTGTTGTTGGTTATTATTAACCATCTTTCTCATTTATCAGGTTAAATATAAACGTCTCTTAAGTTTGTCATCTTTGTTGTTGGACATTATTAACCATCTTCCTCATTTATCAGATCCTTGCCAAGATCTTCCCCAAAATTTTTATGTAGAGATTCCTTGAACAGAGGGATTCCACCCTGCCAAAGAGAATATAAAACCTTCTCAACCCAAGGGGTTCCCTTGGGTTTAAGAGGGTATACAGCCTCTTCAACTGGAGGGATTTCCTCTGGTCAAAGAGGGTATACAGCCTCCTTGAACGGAGGGAACCCCTCTGATTGTCAGCCTGCTACTAATTCAGAGAAATCCTCACCATAGAAAATTATACCAATATACAACTTATATTCTTAGTCTCAAAAGAATGCACACCTTACGTCTTTTTTTTCGAAGGAAATTATTAAAACAAAACATATAACACAGAATCTAGATATAACGTCTAAAGTATAAAGAAAACTTAGAATATTATTTTAGATTCTGAATCTAAATGTAAATTAACCTAGGGTAGCTCAGAAAAAGTACCCCGTAATTATTACTCCTTCATATCCCTTCACAAGGCCTTCAAGTTTTCATGTGACTTAAAGATCTACATAAACTTAAATATATGCTAGTAGACTATGTAATTAAGGTTAATAGAGCTTAGGTATGATGCATAAATAAGGTTTACATCATCATTTCTATAGTTACATGTACCTGGCACCTGTAATAAAAGCAACAACCAACGCCGCGGCCATACTTTTCCTACTAAGGCCAAGATAGCCCAATTGGTTGGTTGTAAATAGACTACTGGTCCAAAAGGAAGGAAAACACAAAAGTATTCAACTTACTGGGAACATTAAACCACTTTGGGCCTTTTGGAACATGTAACTAAGCCCTACCGTAACCAAGCCAGTTATACAGGTAACTAGGGCTTAGTAGAAGACTAGACCAGGCAAAACAGAGCTTCTTCTTTGCCCCCAAGAGCCCAGAATGGATATATAAACATCCCTTCCTTCACACGAAATGATATCCCCATCTTCATTTACATTTACCAGCTTGCACCCATCTTATAAACCTGCCTTATAGCTTGTTATATAGTTTAGTTTTTGCTTGTTTTATACCTGAAGTTCATCCAACAACCTTTCACCTTCCTCAGCACTCATCACCAACCTATTACGCAGTTATTTGAGCACCTCAAGACCAGTCATACTCCTCCTGAAGTCATCTTTCCTGGAAATAAACTAGTGAGTCTTATTTCCTTATATACTTCAGTAGTATACTACTGTCTGGGCATACTCTTTTACCAAAAAGACCAGAGCCTTGGAGGGAAAATTAAACCACCCCTGTAACTCAGGCCCCTCCCTTAATAAAGCCTTGATTGTTTTTATTAAAACCTTTTCTTTTAAACCCACCATTACCCATTTCCCCTTGACACATACCCTTGTGTTACCACCTTTTTTTTGCTTGCACCCAGTGTAGCTAGAAAGATTCCAGTCTTTGGCATCACTGAGGCTGACACTGATCAAGGAGATTTTATAATCTCTTTAGCCAGAGGGAATCCCTCCTGTCAAGGAGGTTGTATACCCTCTTTTACCAGAGTCATTTCCTCTGGTTGAAGAGGGTATACAACCTCCTGGACCAGAGTCATTTCCTCTGGTTGAAGAGGGTATACAACCTCCTGGACCAGAGGGAATTACTCCAATGTGGTAACCCTGTTCCCACTCACATCAAATCCTTCTTTACCATGTAAAACAGCCATATATTCATCATTATTATTACAGATTCAGATTCTAAAACTTATTTTACCCCTTGTCACTTGTACAAACCACCCTTCATTTCATTTTCAATCAGAAGTTATTGGACTCATCAATCTTGTTTTTACATTCTTGTATTTCCTTTAAATGGCTTACATCATCCAAGACAGCATTGCACAGCAAATATTTATCTTACAGAAACTGTATCAATTTCTAATCATTAATAAAACTACATACTTCACTCCACTATTACTATTATAGCCTTTGCTCATCATCATACCTTGTGATACTGTGCTCATCATTTGTTCCCCCCTTGAAGGGTATACTCATATATACTCCTATCTGATTTTTGTATCACCCCCAAGAAATTTCTACCCCATGCAACCATGTATTGCCTTTTACCCAACATATCAGATTCAACTTCATCAAAAGAAATTTCAACCCAGGCACTTAGAAATTATTGCCATTTAAAATTTTAAACAAACCCTCACAACTCCTCCCCACCTTCCCATACCTTAGAGGTAATAGTAGCCAGCTCATAGTACTATTCAGTCTAATATTAAAGTAGATAAGCCACACCAGTTTTCTTATTCTTAGTGTTACACTCTTCCCATCAGCATTAGTCAGGAAGGCAGCTCTTATATCAGTAACTTTTTCATAACTTACATTAATACTAGTGTAGTTTTGCATATCCCTTCCAAGCTCTATTCTGCCCCTTGAGTAGTTCCACACCGGTCAACAAGGTTGTATGAACTGGTCACCTGGGGGATTCCCTCCGGTCAAGGAGGCTGTGTTCTATGACCGGAGGGACCCCCTCCAGTCAAGGAGGTTGTATACTCTTTTTGAACAGAGGGAATCCCTCCAGTCAAGGAGGATGTATTGCCTTGTTGACTGGAGGGACTTCCTCCGGTCAAGGTGTGCAGCCACACACCCATCCTATACACATAGGAAGTGTCAGCTCTAGATATACTCCAGAGTATCTTAAGAAATGAATGAACTGTAAAATACAATAAAAATGCTTGTAAATGATAGCATATCACAAAATGTTATTATATCAATCAACTCAGAATGCAAAATCAAGTGGGGTAGCTCACTCAAACCACCACTAAATTCCTACTCCTTCTAGTACTTTATCATATCATGTGCATAAATATAAGAATGATACAATTATGCTAATAAGAAAGAAATTAAAGTGGGTGGTAACTTCCCGGTATTGTTCTATTAAATGAATTGACCCATGATGTGATTGGTTATACATAAATTTAATGATGTCATGGGGAAATAGAAAATACTGTGGTCAATTTAATACAATTCACATTGAATTTTAGTGCATTTGAATTGTAATAAATTAGAGCAGAATATACCACAACATTCTAGAACCTTCCCCTGAAGACCTCCAGAATATAAAAGGAGGCCATTTCCTGGCCTAGTGTTGGATCCTTAGCATATTCACCCAGTACCACATTATTAAGTACCCTGAATATTCTCCTCCTACTTTTAGCTTAGTGTTATCCCTTTTATTATCCAACCCACCTTGTTTACTGGAATAGTTATCAAGTTACCTTAGAGACTCCCCATTTTAGACCTTGAAATATTCCATGTAAAGCAGTTGCTGCAAGACTAACACCTCTGACAGTAGCCAATCAGCTCAAGTTCTTGGAATCTGCTTAGTAACAATTTATATTGTTACTTATATCTCAAAAAGACAGAAAGATAGCCAAACCTATACAGTTAGCTGTTATTCTTCTCCTGATTGACTAATTTGTATATTGTGAAGCTCTGTGATGCCAAGGACTAACATCATTCTAGCTACACAAGTTTCAAGACAAAGATAATGGATAAAATAGGTATTTGTGTGGTTTTAATCTTTTATATTAATATTAAAAGATTAAATATTTTATGGAGGGGCCAGCAAGCTGGGGTGTTTAGGTCCCTCCAAAGGTGTTTGTGCTAAAAGCAGGGGAAATGAACCTTTGAAACTGGGGCCTACAAGCAGGGGTCTTTAGTCCCACTGGATATAGTGGCTAAGAAAGGGCCACAACTACTAATAGAAAAAGACTTACTGTAGTATGCTTTGAGGGAAGGAGGTGGGGGAGCTTTCTTATGGTAAACTGGGCAGCTGGAAGCGGTTGGAAAGGCTGACTGGAATGCTGGACAGAGTTGGGGTTGAGAGAAAGAGGCTTTGAGTCTTGAGGACTGATTTACTGGGCAGGACACTAGTATTGGCTGGTGGAATTCTGGTTGTAAATATGATAAAGCTGGGGAGTCAAAATACAGGGGGAAGAAAGGGCCTCTTGAATTCCTTTCTGGAGCCCTTATGGCAAAAAATCAAGTGTTCTTGTGGCTATGGGAACACTACAAGGAAGGAGGTATCCTTAATAGAAATAAATCATTTGATTTATCAAATTATTACATGTACAGGCTGTCAATAATTAGTACATCCTATCAACCATCTGTAGACATCATCTGAGGGCGCTTCAAGAGATGCTATTTTGATTTACAGCATGTATTGATCACTTGATCAATAAATATATAAAACAAATAATCAAATTACTGTACAAATGTATATTTCTGTTTAATTTGGTTATTTCATGTATAAAGTTCTGTACCATGAAAATGCTTGTCATACTTGCATGGTGGGCGCTTTTCCAGCTCTCCATTTAATTATTTGACAAGCAACTCTCCTGGGAAAGGTGTCAGCATTTACTGTTTCTCCCGTGATTAAAATAGCTTGTCATTTATTTGAATTGTACAAGTTTCTTTTGACTTATTTGAAGTTATCTAATGTTTTCCTTCTCCCCTGTTTTTTCATTTATTATAACATTTGTTAACGCACACAGTATGTGTTTGCATGAGTTAATATTATTCAAAAGACTAAACAGTGTGATATTTATGTCAAATATTGTTTAATATTTTATTTATTTGTTTAAAGGATAATTAAATAGTATTTAAGTTATTATCCCGTATTTTAAGGACTTCTATATATTAGAATCCTCTCATATTATATATGTTTATACCTAGTAAGTACTTTTTAGTGCTTAGTAGGAGGATTCTTGAAGTTAATTGTATTAATAGAAGGAGTAATTTTTCTAGGATACTTTGGCTGAGGTACCCTAGGCTATTCTATGTGCTCTATCAGAATATTTAGTAATATTTCCACTTATCTCATAGTTTAATGAGTTATGATTTATGTTAATATTAATTTATGTATTATATTTGTTTATTACATTATTACTATGTAATAATCTAAATATTCTAAAGTGTTATCTTTTTCTTAAGTTTATTATAATTTATGTTAAATTATTAATTGTGTAATAATTTCTCTTTAATATGTATTTTTGTTAATTAATTAATTATTATTATTTTGTTCTAGTCAGGTTGTCTCTGAACTAGTAGCAAGCTGACATATATCAAATAAGATAATTATAAGCATTTTAGGTTATCCTCTGTGCATAGGTTGGAAACTATAGAGAGAATAATATCAATAATTATTCAGATAACCTTTCAGCACAGTGATAGTACCTGGCGTTTTATAGACATTAAGCCAGTGTTTCATGGGGGATGATAAATCCACTCCCTTTGGCGCACGCCCAAAAAAAAAAGGGTGTGAAGCCCACACACCCTTTCTTGAATAGGGTTTGTGACTGCACGCCCTTTTTTGAATAGGGTGTGTGACTGCACGCCCTTTTTTGGGTGTCAGCACGTCTACAGGTGTGCAACACCCACCCAAAAAAGGGTGTGCAAACCGCACACCCTTTTTATGTCCATATGTAGGGGCATGTGTGCCCCTACCTATGTACATAGGCTCAACTGGAGGGAATCCCCCTGGTCGAGGAGGCTGTATAGCCTCTTCAACCGGAGGGAATCCCCTCCGGTTGAAGAGGTTATACAACCTCTTTGACTGGAGGGAATTCCTCCAGTTGAAGAGGTTGTATAACCTATTTGACCGGAGGGAATCACCTCTTTGACCGGAGGGAATCCCCTCCGGTCAAAGAGGCTATACAGCCTCCTTGACCGGGGGGATTCCCTCTGGTCAAGCCGTGCGGCGGCTGCAGGGTGACAGCACAGTCCCCAAAAATGGGGACTATGCCTTCACCCGCCCAAACATGGGCGTGCAGTTGCACACCCTTTTTTGCGTGGGTGTTGCACACCCTTAGATGGGCATGCAGTTTGCACGCCCATCTGCAGGCATGCTGATGCCCAAAGAAGGGCGTGCAGTCCACGTGCGGGCTGCATGCCCTTTTTTTTATGGGCGTGCTTTGGGTGTGGGTGTGCGCCGAGGGGAGTGATTTTATCAATCCCTGTGTTTCATACACATAGCTGACAGGAAGGGTTTGAAAACCTGCACACCCATCCCATATGTATAGGATTGGCATGCGGGGCTAAATTCCCTTCCTATGTGCATAGGGTGGCACTGCAAACACCTGTGGTAATGTTGGCTGGAGCCAACCAACATATGATTGCTCTGGGAGACCAATCTTATATTGGCTGTGCCCACCAATACATTAAATGGCCCATTTAATGTATTGGTGGGCCCAGCCAATATAAGATTGGCCTCCCAGACCAATTGTATATTGGTCAGCTCCAGCCAAAGTTACCGCGGGGGGTTTTAAGCAATACAACCCTGTTTGCAGTGTGGGTGTGTTTGTTGCAGCCGCTTCCCAGGAGGGGCGTGTCCCATACCCATCCTGGGAAAGGTGTGCCCCTGGTGTTTGTGTGTGGCCAGGGGAATGTGTTTATCAACACCCAACATGCAGGTGATACATGGAACTTCATGCAAGACAAGTATCAACCACAACTTAACTCCCACCCATCAGACCCCCCCACCTGTGAAACCCCAAACCCAGTTCAACCCAGATGACAGTGCCATCTACAACTACCACAGCTCCTGCCCATCATTCCAAGAAGTGACCCCAATTGGCGGAGAGGCTCCCCCAATTTCTTCCAAGCGCAATGGCCAACCATCTAGCTTATCCTGGCAGAAACAGGCCTACAATTAACTCTCATGGTGGCAATCAATTCCAGAAGTGGTTTATAATTGGGCGATGACTTGAGGAGATAAGACTCCAAGACTGTTTCTTCTTTGGTTAAAGTTAACTTTGTAGGCAATCTTATTTATTGTTATACGCCCAAGCCTTCCAGAGCAATCAGATAGAGCGGACCAGTTTGTAATCCGAGAGTAGACCCTTTCAATATGCATCATTTTTAGTCGTGCTTGATCAGATGCTGAAGGTAGGATTCTCTCGCCCTATGTCAGTGGAATGCCAGTGAATTTGTGGTCAAAGCATGTTCAGAGGTCAAATTATACGCTTAGTTCTCGTTTTGAAGCACCCACTCCTTCTCATGAAGGTCCCAATTCAAGCATCACCAGAATAGTTACCCCTCACTTGAAAGGAGGCAAAAATAAATATTTACATGAGCAAGATTTCAGGCGGTAATGCTTGGCATCATATTTTATCATTAAATATATTCTCTATAAAAGCTCTCCTCTTCTCAAACTTTCTGCCAGCTTAACACAAGTCCTCCCCTGGTGAGTGGCTCGCGGTGCGAGACGGACTCTGGAGTCGAAGCCGCTCCTGCAGCGTGACTCTTCGCTCGAAAGGCTTGGTCAAGCTAACATGTTCTACATGTCGTGTTAAGTGAGGTTATCATTGTTTCCGGATTCTTTGGAGAACCATGGGCTTACTAGTCAGACTTTACGGTTCAGGCACAGTGACCGTGACTCCCATGACTGCTATCTACCACCTTGGCGAAGCTTGTGGTAATTTTTGAATTGCAACACTTTCTGCATGTTTCAATTGTTCACTTGAGATTTTGGAATTTCGGAATGGCTCCTCAGATACATGTAAGCTTCCATCGAAGCCCGCATCAGCTTTCCTCTTTGAAGGTTACACAGATCGTTTTCTATCATGGCCTTTCTTTTATTCATTTCTGGGCCAACTATGTAAATCTGCATTTTATGTAAGGTCAGCTGCGAATATCAATGCGTCCTTTATAAGATACATGTGATGTAAGCAGCTCATGATGCGAAGTGGGACGATTGAATGGTGACTGGGTTCAGGTACATAATGTACTCGAGAGTCTGTCCTCTATATAATTTCCAAAGGAAAATTGAAATTTGATTCAGGGGGTGATATATACACACATAGAAATATATGACACACCATTTGGTTTCGTCGTCTGGAAATATCCTTGATGATCAATTTCCGGAATCAATCAATAGAAACATAGCTAGATTTTAGCGTACTCTTGAGGGAAGCCTACAATCAAAGGTACTCATGTTCACTGGCCAAGAGGGGTGACTTGAGGGAAAACGAAAACATATAAATAATATGCCACCAGACGCCTCTCGGTCCCCCTCCCCACACCATACCAGCGGTCCTATTTATCGCATAAATATCCTCAACAGAATAATTATTCCACTGTTTAAACTCCAATCCCATTCATTCACGAATTCCACTAGCTCAAAGCAGCTACTTATTGATTGGTTAGCTTTTTTCTCTCTTTCAGTAGAAGTGTAGACGGTTTTTCTGAATTGATTCCGGCTGATCAACGAAGCACATAGATTCAAGATGATTTTACCAAGTGCGATCACACTAGCTATCTGTCTATTTCTTGGTAAATATTTATTCATTTACATGTAGAGCCCTCTATGGACATTGGTAAACAAGGATGTAAATTTAACGCATTTCATCTCCCAATAATTCACAGGTTCAGCTCCATCTTTCACCTCTGCGGGCGGTTTAAAATCCAGACAAGGTTCAGTGGATGTCCAGGCGTGAGCTGAGATTTTTAAACCCGATGATACTCTGCATTTATCATGATCAGATACTTGTCTCTTTTACTGATTACTATATCCTGAATGAACCACAGCCTGAAATCTGCCCCCCTGGGTCGCCGAAATCTGCCAGGTTTGGATATGGCCTCCCGCCATGGAAGCGAAAGAGGACAACACGAGCACGGCTCCGTTGATAATTTCTTTAACCATGGGCCTCATCTTGGGGAAGAAAATGAAAGCTCTTCATACGGCCAAGATAACTATGATCCATTAAAGAAGGGGTACGATTCTGCAAAAGAGACCTATTCATCGGGTAAAGATAACTATGGTTTGGATAAAGGGGTCTTTGACTTGGGCACTGGATCCCATCACGCGCTTCAAGAAGGAACCTTAGATCCTAGTAATGGCGGCTACGCCGGTTCGGACCCAGCAACTGAAATCTTGCCCAAGCCGAATGCTTCGTCTAGCTACGGCTCTGAAAAGAAGAGTTACGATCCGCAACCTGAGAAGGAAGCCTCTAGTACCGAAGATCGCGCATATACCCCCCCAAAGACGAGTTACGGCTCGGGTAAAGAAAGCACCACTAGCTACCAGGATCCCTACACTGCATCCTCAAAAGATTCTGGAAAAAAGTACGACTCGAAGGCTAAGGACGGAGGAGAATACAAGAAGCCCCCGGCAACGGACTACTCGAAAAGCACGAGCGGAACTGAAGACCCTAACCAACACAAATCCAAGTACGACGGCAAATTCGTATCTCCAAACGGAAAGAAGAGTGGAAATGACGGGAAGGCAAAGAATTCTGATCAGGAAGGTTCCTTCATCATCGAGCCCGGAACGACAGAAGAGCAACGCAAAGCCGCTCAGAAGGAAGGTGGTAAGGATGGCGCATACAAGGCAGGAGAGAAAAATGACAAGGGAGGTCAAAATTATAGTCAGCCTCAAGTAGCCGGTGTTCAGAAAGACGAAAGCTCTTCCTATGCTTAGTTAAAATCTCAAACCCTACTGTCCATGTCGTTCACTGTAATTTTCTTCCTAATTATTTAGTGCTCCCCTGTCTATTTACCTGGAATCTCTTTATCTCATAATAAATCCTCTTTGAATTGGACATTACAAGATCTCTTCATTTCTCCCTATTTAGTTATCTTAAATTATATACGGTGTCAAGAAATTTTCAAATCACTCAGAATCTACCTCACTCTCCAACATAGACAATTTTTCAGTTTCCACAGGTTTTCTTGGCTGTCCAACCACTATGATTCATGCAGTTGATAGTAAGAGTATCATATTGTAAGTGGTTAGGAGTTCCTCTCTACAGATCTTAATAGGAAGACCTCCACTAGGCTTGCCGAGGACTCCGGGATGGATACATTCCCAGTGAGCCGCTACGACTTGAACCTGAAGTTCACCGGGGAGGAATCCTTTTCGGCGACCCTGTAATGTACCTGTTAAACGAGAGACCTCTCCGCATTGTACCAGTTTGTCTTGGTGGCGAAGCCGCCCCTCCCGCTCGCCTACGGAGCGCGCCCCGCGCGGGGTCCCAAGCTAGCTTGCACTACAGCTTGTATGTATTCGCCGGGATAATCCTCCCGAGCTATCCATAGAGCCCCTCAAAATCTTGTTCAAACCAAGAAGAGACAGATAAATACCTGAACTGAGATTTAACTTGTATGTAAAGCAAGAGTAAGACTAGCAGTGGTACGGCCAAAAAAATCTACGCTTAGTTTGAGTCAACATCTCGACATCGCGGCCCCAGTGAGTGTCATTTTGTTAAAACAAATTCGCATCTAATTGCCTAAATATCTAACCATTTTTCTTTTTAGTCATAGCAGGAAGAAATCAATCATACCATTGGTTCAAATGAGATGAACCAATTTTGGAACCCATTGATCTGAATTTATCCTCCATAATTGAATCAATTTCCAGCACACCATTGTAGAATTCTTTAACAAAATCTAGGATTAAAAATGTGATGCTTAAGACTTCTTTGATTTTCCAAAATTTTATCTGACTGTCAATCTTGAGGAAAGCTTGAGCCAATCCTTTCACAGTTTTCTCCATTCTCAAGTAATCTTGGTTCAATCTTTTGAATTCATCTTGTTTCCGATTTGACAATAATTTAATTTGGAGATAACTTTCTAATGCATCAAAAAAAGAAGGTTCTTCAAAGATTGAATAGAACAAAAGTACCATTTCATTCTTGAAACTTAAATTTATCCAATTCTCTGGATTTTCTACATGTTCCTTATAGTAATAAGTGAAATGTACTTGAATACAGGTATGCAAAAATTTCCTCTGGTATCTGCGACTAAGACCTGCGCATAGTTCCAGAGCCCAATTACAAATATGAAAACATCAGCCATAACTACACTATGATTTTTAAATATAAATCTCCAAACATGTATATGCTTTACCTCGCAAGTTAGTCATCATCTGGGATGAAGATTGGTTACTGAGCACAGCTTCGTTATTGTAATACCAACAGTGTGTAGGAAATCCCATTTGCATATAATAGGTAAGGATTGTGTTTAATGCAGAAGTTTCTAGCGTGTTCTTCATCTCAAAGAAGTACCTCAAATTATCTTCAGTTATCAATTTGTACTTGTACATATATCCAATTGTTTGAAAGACGAGCCTTTGAAGTTTCAGCATAAGGTGGTTTGCAATATCCTGAATTTCAATCTTCTCATTAACTTTAAATGAAGCAATTTGATGCAATAAATCATTCAATCTTTGCATAAAGTTTACTGTAACCTTTTTCTTCACTTCATCAAGCAATGGGCCATGCAGTTCAGCTTGTTTGGGACTATTGGTTTTTATTCTTCGAGCTGCTGAGGTTTTTTGTAGTGAATTCTTTGCCTTCAGGCTGATCATGTATGAGCCCTTTCCACTCAGCTCAAGGACTCGAGTCCGTATGCGAAACATCATAACTTTATGAATGGCTTTCAGTTCTGCAACATTCGTTATCAGCTTCTCTCGAGTTCCATGAGGCGCTGCTTTCAGTTCGTGAACCTCGTTTTCACAATTATCCAGCATTCTCCGCATAGACTTCAGCTCTTCATTCATCGACTCGATTTGCCCTGTGAATTTGTGGTCACTTCCTATTTCTTAAAAGTAGGGTTTTTAACATATAATGATGATGGGGAAGAATACCTGTTTCTGAATCATTGCATTTGCGCATTTCGTCCTCTACTTCTAAACATTAAAAGAGTTGTTTGTCTGGATTTGGTTCACGCTGATAATAGTATCACATATAGATGCATCCGACTTACCAATCTTTTGCGTCCTAGTTGATCTTCTATTTGCCTGCTGGAGAGGGAAAACCTCCTGCATGTCACTTTTTTCCTCCGAGGTTAAAACAAGATTCACTCGGGCTGCAGCCACAACGCTCTGGCAATCATCTTGACTTTCCAAGGAACTTCCGGAGAGAGTTATCCCCGTTCCTGAGAGGTTGCGTGGGTGAAGTTCGCAGTTAGGAGTACATGAGTATCCTAGTCTCTCCTTTTAAAGAAACCAGAGATACTCTTACCATCCACCGCAATGCATCGCGAGGCTTCCGAGATGCACATAGCCAATAAGAGCATTCTTCGGCACGTCAATAAAAGAGCCATGCAATCTGACACGCGTGCGCTAATGCTTCGGATAAGGATATAAAAACGCTGAGTGTCGTTCTAATCATAGGAGTCTTGGCTATTTTCTCTAGGTACTTATGTTCATATTGAGGGCAATCATCCAGAATACAATCCGAACCAGACGGATGGAAGAAGTACATGCCAGCTCAAACTTCAAGTAAGTTTGATCTGGTGGCCGTTTCATTATGCGGGGATGTCTGGTCAGCCTTACGGAGGGGATTGTTGCCTTCGACAACCAATTTTTAATCCTGTCGTTCTTCACCAACTGGGACATCAACCCCGAAAGTCAAAAACTGCAGAAACCTGTCGGGCGGGTCATAGTTCCATATAAGCTGAAACCGGTTGTATGTATGGCATGTATGCCAAAACCATGTTTTGATAGGCTCCACTGGAACCTGATAAAACCTGTGCGACTTTTCGAAAAGAAACAAATACCCAATTGGAGCCTATGGCAATGAACAAACTTCAAAATAGCCCTTTTTCTGGTGCATTGCTTGAAGACCTGTCAGGACGTCAGGTAGTTTTGGATGTAGGAAGCTCCAGGTGTCTTCGTTTCTATGTAAATACATAGTATCATTGTGATTCAGTCAATCTCGCTCAGTTTTCAAATGTAAAGTAGGCTTAGTTTAAACTTTTGGTTGACAATCTAACATCAACCCCAGAGTTTGTTTTACGCAGCGACCTGAATTGCTTTTGTGAGAGCGGGTCCTAAACATCCTTGAAGGAGTGAGCACTGCTACTGAAGGAGTAGTATTAAGGGTAGAAACCAAATTAAAGAGTCCTGCGTTTTCTTGAACACGTAGAACACAATTCGTTGACGCAAATAAAATCACATGAAATAAACGCCTGGTCAGGACAAAGAAGATAATTCAAATATTGTGGCGAGGTGATAGTTTAAAGGACAAGGTGGTCAATTGGGATTGACATCAAAAGGTAAGAGGAAGACAACAAGGATTCATTTGTTACAACGTGGTGATGTACGAGTGAAAGAAGTTGGGCTGCGCTAATGGAGAAGGATAATAGTGAAATGACAGATGTGCATCCAAGGAAACCGAAAGTAGAAGCTAGCGGCCTTGAGTGAAGCTCTCTTAGTAGCTCCATGGTTGACTGACCAGTTGTTGAACACTGACCAAGGCCCAGTACTTCACATCTGAGTCTTGATGAGTCATCAACTTCATGACGGCAGATTTAGCACCTAACCTCTCGGCCGATCTGAAGATGTGAGAAAATGATGCATTCAGCTTCCTATTAGACAAGATTTAAAAGAATGAATGAAGATTATATTGATAGTGTCTCTACCTTTTGCCGACATCACTATGCCTGACATACTGTGATAAATCGTTCGCTGCAACTGCTAGTACAACTGGATCGGAAGCGCTGGAGAGGAGCTCGATCACTTTCCTGATTAATGAAGAAGTTTTCGCAATATTTTAGGGTCAAAAAGCAGCGTTGCGTATAATGGGGAGAAAGATTATACTAACTTGAGTTGTTGGTGGTCCTTGTCATTGAGTTTATCTGCATTTTGCGACCAAAATTCCTCGGAGGTATGAGGTGGTGACCAGCGCAGCAATCCGGACTCCAATTCAGTCAAGTATTCGTCGTACGTGCTTTAGTGGAGATATAAACATTGATAGCTTGTCAAATCCAATCTGGGCAAGGTAAAGGAAGGCAAAACACGGATCACCCACGTCATTTTCCGCTTGGCCTCTTCCAATTGTTCCTTCAACCATTCAATGTCATCTTTTAATTCATCATCAGACCATTTGCGAGAGGAAAAGTTTTGAATGAGCGGTAGAAGGTTGCCGGCTACCAACATGGTGGCTAAATTAGCCTCCGGTGCCTTTTCGGCGAGATTCTATAAGGAGAAATAAACACCAAAAGATAGAAGTTACGACGTTACAACATAATCAAAACTAGAAATGTGCCTACTCTGAAAGTGGCCACAAGTATTCGAATAACCTTTTCTTTCACTGCGCTTCTGGCTAGCTCTGTGAGAAGTGGTATGATGGAAAACCGTCTACCAAAGAGTTCATCTTGAGAAATCGGTCAGTTGTAAGGTCCACGAAGTTTTATCGCTTACTTGTTAAATTGAGATGCGATTTCAGCATCAAACGTGAGGAGCCAAAAGCAGAAGGACAGCTGGTATTGTATTTGAGCCGCCATTCGACCGGCGCCTTTCATCAATCCAACCAAACTGACCAACGAGTTGTAAAATTGAGCATCCCATCGGACTAGGTTATGTAAAGCTGAACAATTAAGGTTGAGGATGCGAACCTTAAAATCACGTTTGCTTGGGTTGTATCGCCATTACTAGATGCAGCCGATCCTCCGGCTGAAGCCCATATAGCTTGTCTCGCTAGGGGCTGTCTCAATACATGTTCAAACAACTCGATACCCAGCTCTTGCTCATTAGAATCCCCAGAACTGGTCAACAGGGCAATCTTGGGTCCGATAGTTGAAAGAACATCTTGCGGGGGTGAAGGGTGGAATCTAAATTCATCTCTATCAGCCATCTACTTTACGACCTTTATTCAGCTCAAGTTCAAGAAGATTGGCAGACAAACTCTAAAAAAACACTGAGAAGGGATAGGGTCTTAATCCGGATATAGTAATCCGACGACTCTAGATGAGGAGTGAGAGCAGCGTAGGGGTTCAAGGCGTGATCGAGGAAAAGTGGGATTCGTTCTTCGTGATCTAATTTGCTAGTGGTTTGTAAGTCCATAAAGTTCCAATGAAAAGAAGCAGAAGAGTCTTACCTTCGATCATGTCACTGAAATAGACCAACGTCGCCTGTAAGCAATCCACCCTACTCAACTGTGAAAGCAAACTGAGATACAAAGAAATGTATTTCTCGGTCTCCTACGATAAAGTGTCAGCTAACTGAAGTATGAGACATGGATGGAATCCCCCTGAAAACTGACGTGCTCCCATATTTTTTCTTGCTTGACTTTTGGCTGACTGGCTGTAGCCTGTATTAATGCGAGGTCATCGGCAGAGATTAACGAAGCCCTATGATAACCCTGTGAGAGATCAAGTTGGTCAGCAAGTGGATCTAGTATTTACATGAGATGCAATTCTAATCCTACCTCCCATGGGATTTCCCGAATCCGAGTCCTGCAGTCCTGATCCTGAAGCCACGCATTGAAAAACCTTGACATGATGGCGGTTTGAGATTGAAGTTGATGGTGAACGGCCGGCAGTTGGCCTGAACTTGGTCATCAGCTCGACCTGGATATAAGCATCTCGCCGTTTAAGCATTGCCACCACCGGCTGGGAGCTGAGCTGGGTTTGCGTTGGATATCCCATAACATAGTGGAAGGAGACAGTTTTACATATAAGTAAAACAATGATAAACATTGAAATAAATAAAATAACACAATCAGTAGAACATCTTCTCAGCCTTGGAGGAATGCTAAAATATTATTATATACTTTAAAGGTATGTTGTTGTTGAGATGCAGATAGTATATAGTGTATGCTTCTACCAGATTATATTTAGCTTCACTAAGACCATATCTCCCAGCTCTTTTATCATCTGAAATTAACCGTTATCTTAGTGATCTGCTCAGGTCCGTGAAACTTCAGTCCCATGACCTGTGTTCCCCGCAACAGCTGTGGTGCCTATAACAAGCATCAAAACCTCAGACATATTGTTGTGTTGGAAAATCTTGGACACATTTTTTAGAAAAACATTTACAAGATCCCATAATCTTGTAATTTCCATTTTTTTTCTGCTGAGTATCTGCCCAAAAATGGTAAGAAATTAAATACTGTAGACTTTCTCCAGTCCAGAATTCAATTCCAATATTCATTGTGTTTACCAAAAATCTTGGACATTTTCCTTATCCTATTTTTTTTCCTTTGAATTTTTTTTTTCCTTGAGTTTTGTCCACAGCACCATGTAAGTTTTTCTTTTTCTATGGGACACCAATTACCTGCTGTGTGGCCTTCTTTTTTGTGGGACTCTGTCCAATCCCAAATTGGCCTTTTTTTTCCCACCCAGGCATTGGAACCACCAGGGATGTTTCCATGGGACTTGCATGCAAGTGCCATCATATAACTTTCTTGGGCATCCCTTCCACAGCTTCTAAGGAGTCAATATCAACTTGATTCCAAGGAAGTTTATTGTTGGTATGATGTCATCTGTAACTCAGGTTGCTTGATCAATCAATAATTACCCTCATGTTGGGACCAACTCAAGTTGATCTTTCCTTTGAAATGTGAATAACTTGGGTCTTGATTCCGGGTGCCCAAAAATATGGATGTATATTTTTGATTCATCCAATATTCATTGAAGGCCCATTTTTGGCATCAAAAGATGGTTCAGAGCAATGATACAAGTGGCTGATGATCCATTGTGTGCATGTTAAACTAAACCAAAGATGACTTTGTTTTCAGATGAGATCACAATTATGAGAGCTGGTTCAGTTTCTGTGATATTAAGATCACATCCACAAGAGGGATAAGATTGGTGGTAATCCTGAGCTGTCTGTGAATCTCTGTTGAGAAATTTACACATTGGTGTGAGGGGTTTTGGAAATTGGATTATAAAACATATTCAAGGGCATATTCAGAAAACAGCAGAAACAGTATTTGGATGAAGTTTGAGGAAGCTGAAAAAAATTGATGTACTCCATACACTTCTCTTGTTGCAAGTGGGGGAGGAATGCTTCCATTTTTCACCCACAGAGTACATATCATAGTACCCACCATGTATCAATTCACTGCAAGTATTACTATTAACACCATTCTAAAGTATTACTATTATCACTATTCTATTCTATTATTATTATTATCATTAATAATATTTTTCCTTTAAAGTAATGAATCCTATAGTTATTAAACAAATTTTTTTACAATAATTAATACAATAACTTTAATACACATTTATTTAGGGCATTAATAAAAAAACCCGGTTTTTCCGCGTTTACACCCGGTTTTCTGCGCAGCTGCGGCTGCGCAGTGCACCCGGTTTTCCGCGCAGGCACCCGGTTTTTTTTAATTTTTAATTTTTATGCAAATAGCATATGGAGGGCGGCAATTGATGCGCGTGACCCCAAAACAAATAAAATAAATAAATAGAACAAGGAAAATAAACAAAATAATATAATATAAAATGATATAAAATTAAATAAATAGAATAAATGAAATGAATAAATTAAATAAATAAATTAAAAGCAAGAGATATAATTGCAAGTTAATGATTTATGAATAACACAACCTCCCCAATCATCCTCATTCAATATTTTATTTAAAACAAATAAAATAAATAAGTAAACAAGTAAAATGAACAAAAAAAAATAATAGGGGGTATCAAATATGACAAAATCCACCATTAAAACCTGTTGATTAGAAATTGCCAAATCCACAATTTCTAATCAACGGGTTTTCAAAAAGGGGTAGCTAAAAACCGAACGGATTTTGAAAATGAAAAACCCTGGTTTTCCATCCAAATCCTTCATTTCCAAAATAACCCAATTAAATCACATCTCACATCAGCTCACGCTTCACCGTTCAATCCATTTCCTCTTGTCAAACCAAGCAAACATCACACCTCACCTCAACCAATCATGCGACAAGCACCCTCTCAACACAAGCAACTATTTCAAGCGGCCAACTCTGCTGCAACAGTATTGATTTTTGACTCAGATAACGAAGACTCAGGTCTTGAAGATTTCTACCGTTATTGTCAATCAAAACTCCAGAAACAATACCTCAATGCCAGAGGCACAACTACACGATTCCATCCTCAATATGACCTTTCAATCATTCAAGAACTTCCTCAATCATGCTTCCTCCAGCTTTTTTGAATTTCGTTCCCATGTTTCCTCAATCTTCTTCAACTGATTGAGTCAAATCCAATCTTTCACAACTCCTCTCAGAATCCTCAACAAGACCCATCAGTCCAACTCACTATTGCTATGTGCCGTCTTGGATCAAACGGAAACGGTGCTGCGGTTTTCAGACTCAAGAATCTCTTCCAAGTTGGCTATGGAATGATCAACCTTTACACATGTCGGGTGATCAAGATTCTTTATCAAATGCGCTCGCACTTGGTATCATGGCCGACTCAAGAAGAACGTATGGAATCATCTCAGGTCATGCAAGATGAAGGCTTCCCTGGATGTGTTGGCTTTGTTGATGGAACAACCATTCCACTGAGTCAAAAGCCTCCGGTGGATGGTAACCACTACTGGGATTGAAAAAAACGGTTGGATCGTTTGCATTGGTTCCACTATTTTACCAATTCTGAGCTGATGTGTTGTTTGCTTTCAAAACAGTTACTCTATTTCGGTCACTCTTGTTTGTGACATAAACAAAAAGTTCATATCGTACCTTGCAGGCTACCCAGGATCCTGTCACGATTGTTATGTCTTCTCTAATATGAAGCTTGCTCAAAATCCAGAACAATTCTTTGACCAACACCAATTCCTCCTGGCCGACTCTGCTTATTCAAGTGATCAACATACTGTTCCAGCCTACAAAGGTTCTGATTTGCTTATACCTGAGAATGTGGATTTCAATTACCATCTAGCCCAATCAAGAGTACGAATTGAACATGCCATCGGTATTCTAAAGGGACGATTTGCCAGTTTGCGAGAAATTCAATCACAAATCAGGAACCCTTGTGAGATGAAGGCAACGGTCAAGTGGATCATCACCTGCATTGTTCTGCATAATCTTCTAGCCGACCTCAAGGATCAGTGGCATGAACTTTACAATGAGGAGGAACCAGAAGCAGCCCCGACCTTGTTGGAAAACGTTGAATCTAGTAACAATGGATTACGTGGACTGTTACGCCCCATAACGCTTGCACTCTTCAACTAAGGTGAATAAAATTCAACATTGACTTGCAGAACAATACACTTCCAGCTTTCTGACGCTTGCATTTGATTTTGGGGCGCTGCAGTGCCAATTTTTCTTGATTGCTCTGCTTCATTACAGATGTTTGTTCTCTTCTCATCTTGATGCCAATCAAATCAATAAAGTTTTTACACTTATATGTTGGATCAAAATATGTTTTCTTGCCTAAGTAAGCACATCTCGACAGGAAAAAACCACCCACTGGTACAAAAAAAAATGCTTCTTCCACTAGCTCAATTTGTTTCAATGTTGCAATTGTGCACGATACACTGTCATGGTAAAATTTCCTCTGATATTTCAATTCATATTTTTACATTTCATGCTGTTTATTCATTAAACAATCATCTGGAAAAACTTGGCTTGCTCATGTGCTTTGTGGCTGAAAAAGGTATTCAATTGACCCATCATCCCTCCTCTTTGGTGCTCAGATAATTTGCTGACATACATGCTGTTTATCAATCCCTTCCACAAAGGTGAGTGTGATCACTCTTGTTTTTATTACCTTGACTTTCTTGTTTTTATTACCTTGACTTTCTTGTTTTTATTACCTTGACTTTCTTTGGCTGATGCCATCCTGATTTTTTTTATTTAGCTCAAGGTGAGGTCGCCAACCCTCCTTGAATGAATGTTTTTGGCATCTCTTGTTGCCAATGTTCTTGGCAACAAGAGAAGCTCAGGAACGATTAAACAACGGCCCAATTCGATTGAATCAGGCCAAGCCACTTCGTTGTGGGTGATTCAACTGGGCCAAGCCACAGGAGATGGCTGAAACCGCCCAGACGGTTTGGCAGGCCAATTTGCCAAACCGTCTTGGCGGTTTCAGCCATTGTCCAACGAACTAACCAATCCCATAATATTGATTTGTTTGCTCCACCCTGCTTCTGAACAACACATCGCCAACGACTGCTGCTCAGAATAACTAACTAGGAAGGCAAGCGACGCTGCTGCTGACAATCACATCGCCAAAGGACAACTGCTGCTGATCTTTGCATCGCCGAGCGAGGCTGCTGAGGAGGACTACCAACAAGCAACGCTGCTGTTGACAATCACATTGCCGAAGGACAACTGCTGCTGATCTTTGCATCGCCGAGCGAGTCTGCTGAGGAGGACTACCAACAAGCAACGCTGCTGAGCTTCCAATTGCCGAGCGATACTTGTGAGGAGAATATTGCCGAAGGACAACTGCTGCTGATCTTTGCATCACCGAGCGAGGCTGCTGAGGAGGACTACCAACAAGGGACGCTGCTGAGCTTCCAATCGCCAAGCAATACTTGTGAGCAGAATTTTGCTTGTCTGTTTTATGGTGTGTAAAAATAATACATATGGATCAATTCATCACGCATGATCCTACTTGTAGAACTACCAGCTGCTCAGCTTCACATCGCCGAGCGACGCTGCTGAGGAGAACTACCGACGACTTGACTGCCGCTGAGCTTCACATTGCCGAGCAACGCTGCCGAGGGGAACTACCTACGACTTGACTGCTGCTGAACTGCAGAACTACCAACGACTTGACTGCTGCTGAGAACTACCGCTGAGCTTCACACCGCCAAGCAACGCTGCTGAGGAGAACTACCAGCTGCTGAGCTTCACATTGCCGAGGGACGCTGCTGAGGATAACTACCAACGACTTTGCTGCTGAGCTCCACATTGCCGAGCAACACTGCTGAGGAGAACTACCAACAAGCAACGCTGCTGAGGATCACATTGCCGAGGACGGCTGCTGAGGATCACTTAATCAATCCAAAGCCAATCTCACTCTAACTATGACCGCGTTCATGAATGACAACTCAGTAAGTCCCTTTGTAAGTGGGGCTGCAAAAAGAACTCAAGAGGGAAAAATAAGGAATGCAGAGCTTGGGTAAGCACTTTATTCCTCTCTTCCAACTGAGCCACCTGTGTATTGCTGATTTATTCTTTCTTGTTTTTTATTTTTTATTTTTGGATCAAACAGCGTGGAAGTTACACAACTGGAATCAGTGACGGAGGAGCTCAGAGTGGAACTGGAAGAACCTCGACAGAAAACCATTGGACTCAAAGAACCACTGCCCACCCCCTCCCCAATCCAAGCTGATGTGCCGCTGTCTGTTCAAAGATCAAGTACAAACTGTAACATCCATTGGCGATGTGCTATTCCTCTTGATCTAGAACAGTCACAGCACATTAGTGAGGAGCAAGGAGGGGATAATTCTCGCCACCAGGACCCGCTGTCACCACGCTTGCCCACCCCCTCCCCAATCCAAGCTGATGTGCCGCTGTCTGTTCAAAGATCAAGTACAAACTGTAACATCCATTGGCGATGTGCTATTCCTCTTGATCTAGAACATTCACAGCACATTGGTGAGGAGCAAGGAGGGGATGATTCTTGCCACCAGGACCCGCCGTCACCTTCCTTTTCCACGTACAATTTGGATTCAGATAGCACCTTTTCAGATGCTGGCTCTACCGACAATGAAAGCAGTGACCACGACTCAGAATCATCCGATTTATCCTTGAAGAAAGTTAAACTCACCCGTCCACCTCGCCCACCTACTTGCAAGCAACACTCCAATCCGAATCCCCACGTGCCTCCTAACATGTCTCAGATGGAATCAAAGTCTTGCGTAATTTGTCAAATCTATCGCCGATGTGATCACTATTGAGAACAGGATATACATGGCAGCAATGGGTTCAATGAAGCAGAAGGTTCTTCTCTGGCTCCGCAATCACACCTCAGTAAAAATCAAAGGAAGCGGAAAAAGTACAAAGCCGCCACTCAACTTCTTTGCCATCAACGTGCCAATGTACATTTTGCTGGCCAGTCCCATATTCCAGTCCACATCTCAATTCCCAATCCAAGTGCCAAAATCCGATTCTTCAACAAGTCATTTATCTGCTGGGCCGATGGAGCTTGTAAGAACGTTATTGCTGTGGTAAAGTTCCGACCATTCTCAACCATGGATGCAAAACTCAAAGAACAATACCAAAATCTCAGCCAACATCTCATCCAGCAGGCGAAATTCCAAAATTCCAATAAATCCAATGGACCAGCATACTCGGGTGAAATGTACAGTCTGGGATGGTGAAAAGGTTACGAGGCACAATCCCAAATCGGTATAACAGGAATTTCTTCCAAAGTTGCTACAGATCGACACGGTTATGAAGCGCTTCAAAAGGATGTTCCAAAAATCAATAAGTTTCTTGGCCGGTGCTTCCAATCTGTATCCAAACCCCTATTCCGTGAGGTCGAGAAACAACACATTCGACTCAAAGCCCCTGGACTAGCTCCCCAATATTCAGCCCACCGCAAAGGATTCACCTCACACCTGTCGTTTACCCTTGGCCAGTTTGCAAACACGCCACACCAAGACACCAATTCTTCACCCTTCAGCTTTGTCCTATGGATTCCCATTGAGAAACACACTGGGAAGCTAGTTGAGAATAATCTTCAAGTGACTGGTGGTGAATTTGTCTTTCCAGACGATTCTTGTGGCATCAACTTTGCAGTATTTGATGGTATAGTTGAGTGTGCATGGAAAGCCACTGCTTATTCTCACCTGACTCTTCCCTCAAAAACTGCTCCCAACTCTTCACATACACGAATGGGGTTATCTTGCCAACTGCCCAAGAAAACCCAAAAAGCCATTCAGCTTATTAGAGATGGTCACTATATTAATCATCCAAATAAAAGCAACTGGACTATTAGAGATATGGATGCTATTTTAGATAACTCTTTAAAATATAATAAATAGTTTGCTTTTTTTATTTTCTTTCTAATGTGTAACATGAAATGTTTCAAATGATTTGTTGGGTGCAAACAAAGCCAAAAAAGGTGGACTATTTGAATAAATTTGCCAAGCATTCAATCTCTTCTGTACTCTTCCCATGAGCCACACACTGAGTCGCCAGGTCATACTTCTTACCAATGTGCTCCTGACAAGCCAAACGTTCCATCGTGGCCATCTCAAACCTTTGGTCCTTATCCTTCTCCTCCCTTTCCCAGTCTGATTTCCTCTCATCTAATTTTATTCCATGTTCCCACTTCTTTTCCTCTAATTTAATTCCATGATCCCACTTCTTCTCCTCAAGTTCAATTGAGTGGTTGAATTTCTTTTCCTCCAACTCGACCCCCTTATTATCGTTGTTGACCTGTCGTTCAAACTTCAACATCTCAAAACTGAGGGTGTCTCAAGCCACTTGTGACTTTCCTAATAAAGAATAAGTTGAAGAAGCATGCCAGTTAAATAAAATTGGAACAAGGATTACATCTCCAACTGGCCTTCATCCCTCTTCAACGCATACTCTTCATATTGAGAAAAAGGATTGGGGGTGTTGGGCCCTGAGGTTGATCGGCTCTTAGGATTGATATTGGCACTGTTGGATGCCCTTCGCTTTTCCTTGGGTGTTTGAGTTGGCAACGGTTTATTTGAATTTGCAGGAGAATCCAATGCAGCGTCGTTAGGTGTCAAAGTGGTGCATGATTTGTTTTTCTTCTTCTTGCAGGGTGACTGAGTATCTTCTCGAGCATCAGATGGATAGTAATCCTCTGAATCACTTGTGTCAAGGGCCCTTTCTTCAGCAGTGAGGGAATCCACAGCCCTTTGATAGCGCTTCGATGATTTAACCTTTCCACTAGGACGAATACTTGCTTCCTTTCCTTGCTAATGTCAAACATGGGAAGAAATGGGGCTTTAGCTAATCAATCAAACAACAGTGATTAATTGATCCAATAACAAACCAGGATTGCCGCTTCATTTTCATCTGACGGATTGTCACAAACACTGGCCGGTCCAACTCTTTCCTAAATTATTTAGTGGCAAGGTCAATTGTTTGAAGAAGAAATGGCATAAGTGATAAAAAGAAATTCAAACACACCTCTTCACCGTCCCTGCCTCCTTCAGACCTATTCTCATTTGTTTCTAAAGGTTCCAAGATTGCTGACTAATTCATCACGTATAAACAATATTGAATATATTAGCAATTATCAAAAAAGACAATGAAACAACTGATCGATCTTACAACTGGAGCCCTAGAGTTATTGGAATCCACAGATACATTATCTGAGTCATCTTTATCAACATTTTCATCCAAGTTGTTGGCCTCGGGACCAGAAGAGTCAGAGCTCTCATCACCGTTTTGAGCATCGACTTTGTACAAGGGCGTCACAAACGGTTTATTACCCATCAGCTGATGCATAGCATGGAAATGTGGACACATTTTGTCAAGCTTCTCTTCAATGGTAATAATTCCTGCCGATCGGTCTTCATTGGTGAGTCCAAAGCCAGTGGAGAGGGATTAGGTATGTGTTTTCTTGTACTTGTCCTTGTAGCTGTTAAAACGATATTTCATCTGCCTGGCCGTTAGATTGATTTGTGAAGGGGATTGATTTCTCAGATTGATTGCCATAAGCTTGAATCCGTTAATCTTCCCTTTGGCTGGCCTTCCAACCGCCGGTGCCTTACCAGTTCCAAAGCACAAATCGTAATTCTTTTGGATTTTGAGCCAGTCGATGATTATGAGGAAGTCGTCCTTCTTTAGGTGAGAAGAAGTTTTTCCGGTTGTATCATCGTCAGAGACATGTTGTGCTTGCTTCTTGATGGGTTTCTTCCTGCTTGCTGACGTCTTTGGTATCACTTTTCCTTTTCCGGTGATGAATTTATTTGTTTTTTTGATAGGCATTGTTCTGGGATCAGGGAATGATCGATTAATGTTTTTTCTGCAAGCAAGTTTATAATTGACTAAACTTACCAAATTTTGAGGAAAACTCAAGAACAAGTTTGGGTTTGTGACTGGGTGGAGTTGTATTGGCAACGATTTATTTTTGGTTGGGGTTGAATCGTGGAGGATTATTGATTGTATTGGGGTTGTATATTGCAAGTTTGGATCCTGAGTTTTGATTGGTTGAAATGTGGAGAATCGTGGTTTTTGTAATTATATCGGGGTTTTTGTTGTTGATACTTGACACGTCTAGTGCAAATAATGGCATTATTTGGAATTTTTATCCACTGGTTTCATAATTGTGGATTTTGTGAAACCCGTTGATTAGATAATCGTGGATTTGGTCATATTTGACACCCCCTAATATAAAATAAAATAAAATAAAATAAAACAAAACAAAACAAAATAAATGGAATAAATGAAATGAATAAAATAAATAAATAAATTAAAAGCAAGAGACATAATTGCAAGTTAATAATTTACGAATAAATAATAAATGTAATAAAGCTAATAATTTATGAATAAATAATAAATGTAATAAACAACATGTAACACTCAAAGCATTATGCAATGTACCATACCTCTGTGTATCATTGTATTTCCATTTCTTTGTCATGAAATCTGATAAGAAGTTAATTTTATAATCAGTATTTGTTTCCAATGAATTCTTCACCTTCTAAAGTGTATGAATCCATTTAAAAACTCCCTGAATATCTTGAAAGACAGACGTGAAGGTGTTTGGAAATAAATTGAGTCCGAAAATCATAAAAATCCAACCAGTGATTTATAAAGAAAACTGTTAGTCACACTAGATTCTACACCCCTTAAAGTGCTTTAAAAAAGTTTAAAATGTTGAGAAATCCTGGAAATTAAGCTGTGAGGATTTTTTATGAAAAAACCAGGTGGATTGGCCAAAAAAAATAGAAGACATAGTTTTTTTGCAAAATGAAAAATTACCATAAAATTCTAAACCCCTGTAAGTATGATAAATAAATTTAAAACTTTGAAAAATAATGAAAATCCGCCCACAAAAAATTAAATCAAAAAAAACCCGGGTGGATTGGCCAAAAAAAATAGAAGACAATTTTTTTTTGCAGAATAAAAACTACCATAAAATTCTACACCCCTGCAAGTATAATAAATAAATTTAAGATTTTGAAAAATAATGAAAATCCGCCCGCAAAAAATTAAATAAACAAACCGGGTGTAAATGCGGAAAACCGGGTGTACTGCGCAGCAATTTGGACGTCGCCGCTGCGTAAAACCGGGTGTAAACGCGGAAAAACCGGGTTTTTTTATTAATGCCCTTTATTTAAATAGACACAAATAACACATGAATAATATAGGTTACTCTATGAACTCCTGTTACACAAGACACAAAACTTGTAGACAATTTACATTGCCTTACATGTGAAACAAATTGAGTCAAAGATGTCAATAATTTCCCTCTGATTATGCCCAAATGCCCAACCCTGGGAATATTTCATGCAAACAATTTGTGCTTTAATATCTTAGAAAAAAAGTACATATATTTGACTATATGAAAAAATACTAATAAGATGTGTTAAATATAAATGACACCATTATGGATTCATCATTATATTATTGTTGATAACTGATCAATTAACATAATATCATTGATTTTCTCCCATAATAATATGGACAACAGATCAATGATGTGTCCCATAACAATGCCTTATTAGAAAACATATCATTGGCACTAAAATATCCATCAATGGATCTGTCCTACCATCAAAGCTCCCCAGTACCTTCCTGGTCCTGGAAGCACTCACACGACCGCCAAGATAATATACTGGAAGTTATAAACAGCTTGTAAAGAACTGTGTATCTCCCAGAGAATATTAGAACACCAGCACAGCACATACAACATAGTTATTTACCTTTCCAGTTCCCTTTCTCCAACAAATATCCCAATTATGGATCTTGTATATTTTTTATACTGTTATAAAATCAAGAATTGGCCACCTCTTACCCTTTAACCTGGTAAGAACCACAAACGCAATTGAGTACCTCCTTGGATGCCTATCAATATATTGATTTGGATGTGCCCTATGCACATCAAGCCTCTCAGATAAGGCATACTGATTGAGGATTGATTCTACTTGAAAGGATATTTACCAAAAAACCAACACATTAAATCATCAGCCTGATTTAGTTACAACCAATAAACACAGTTAATTTCACACCCAGGCTGACACCATTGGTTTTGGGTGTATATGTGATTTTGAAAAATGTTGAGGAGAAGATGGATTCTCCTCAAATTTCAGGATACACAATTTTTTGGTGACAGAGCACATTTTTGACCCAATACAGAAATGTTTGGAAACTCTTGAAAGAAAGAAATAATAATTCTTCCAGGAGATGAGCACTTCAATTTGTGGTGTGATTTTGGACAGAAAAAATTTGACCAGCAGCATTCATTTATACAGTTGAAAAGAATGCTGTTAAAGTGTTTGCAATATCCCAATAAAGAATCCGGATATTCCAAGGATATCTTGATGACACGGTCATATCTGAAACATTCATGCCATTTCTCAATGGGTTGTTTATTTCAAATTTACATTTGTGGGGGATTCTATCCATGAGCCAGAAAGAGTGTTTCATGAGTGACATACCACAGCTTTAAAGGATGATAAATTCTAGTCTAACAGTCACACCATGGCTAACAGAAGGCTGACAACTCCAAATTCTGAACCAGAATTGAAAAATAAAAACAGAGGCTTGTGTGTGATCTTTCTAGGAGTAAATGCATTTATTTAAGTGAATTTGAGAGAAAAATGAGCTTGAATTATATGCATTCAAAAGAAGAAACAGAGGAAAAACAGGCAACAAAACATAAAGGAAAGAACAAATTCAAGAGAGAAAAGAAGCAATGCTGGAAAATATTACAACTTCTTCTGAGGATTTTATATTTTCTTTTGTTTCCCAGTGACCTCACGTGCATGACCTGTTGCATTGATGTAATACAGTACAGCATTAGGAATGGCTTCAGAATTTTTAAAAGAGAAAATTATACAGGTGTACCTGTCAGATGGAGCAGCACCAGGAAGAGTATAGTGTGGATGATCCCTGGATCTGAAAACACAAAGGGTAAAACCCAAAATGTGATGCAATTCTAAGCAAAGCTGGAAGTCTCTGAAGGTGAATTGACCTCCCAACATATCAGACCCTTTGTCAGAAAAAATGGGGTCATCATCTGAGGCAGTGTGTCAGCCACCAATATATTACATGTAGTATGTAACATGTAATACTTGAAACTGCAAGCTTGAATAATTATAATTATTCTTTATTTTTATTATCTTTTATTTACATTGACATTCTCAACAAAACGGAAATTAGACTTAAACATTTTATCAAATTGTATAATAGTCTAACAGTTACAGACTAGCTTAGAAATATCTGATGTAAGCAGAAGCACCTGATTTCAAACCATACTCATGACCACATTCAACAAAATCCCTTTTTTTAACTTGTAGCTATTTTTTACCAAAAATAAGTTATAATTGAATTAATGAAAATTTTTGGAAAATTGATTTTCAAACATGCAATAAATGGATAAAGATCCATTTATTGACATAGTTTTCTTCTTGAAAATCCTGGAAGATCCAAGATTAACACATAGTAATTTATAGTATAAAATTACACATAAATTAAGGTAAATCTTTATGTAAAATATATTGAATATACAATAAAGACTTATAAATTAATTCCCACATGGTTGAATCTCCAGGGCAAGCGCTTTTCAAGTGCTAACCCCAAAGGAATTTCTATGTACATGTATTTAATAATCATTTAGTTTAATTAGAGTGAAATAAACATTAAATTATTTAAATTAATGTGAAATAACTATGGCATCATTTTAATTAAAAATGACACCATGTTTCACTTCTTACCACGAACAGGTTGATCAGATTCACCTGCCAAATTTCCCCCAATCCCCACTGTCAAATGAATTTCAGAAGGATTAATCCAAATATAATTCCTCCGGTCGAGGAGGCTGTATACCCTCCTCGACCGGAGGGATTCCCTCCCGGTCGAGGAGGCTGTATACCCTCCTCGACCGGGAGGGAATCCCTCCGGTCAAGGAGGGTATACAGCCTCCTCAACCGGGAGGGATCCCTCCCGGTCGAGGAGGTTGTACAACCTCCTCGACTGGAGGGATCCCTCCGGTCGAGGAGGCTGTATACCCTCCTTGACCGGGAGGGAATCCCTCCGGTCAAGGAGGCTGTATACCCTCCTTGACCGGGAGGGAATCCCTCCGGTCGAGGAGGGTATACAGCCTCCTTGACCGGGAGGGATCCCTCCCGGTCGAGGGGCTTGCAGTCCTCCCCGGCAGGCGTGCGGCTGCACGCCCATCCTCGGGGGTGTTGCACGCCTGTAGATGGGCGTGCGAACTGCACGCCCATCTACAGGCGTGCCCACGCCCAAGGATGGGCGTGCAGCCCGCACGCCAATAAAAAAAAGGCGTGCGGGCAACACGCCTTTTTTTTTATTGGCGTGCGATGGGCGTGGGCGTGCGCCCATCGGCGTACATTTATCAATGCCCGGCTTTAGCGGGCCAAGGGGTGTTTCACAGATCTGTCTCAGATCTTTCACCCCCCGTGCCACAGCAGACTGGCAATAGGGCTGGGGGTGGATAGCCATTGATCCAACCCAGACCGACCCTCTACGGCTCACCGACCGCCGACCCGGCTACCAATACCTACCCGCAGATACGCATCAACACCGTCAAAAACAGGATGAAAGCTGTTGACCTGTTGAATTTCATGGATGACGATGATGATTGTCTTGCATACTAGGTCGGCAAACAACTCCTTTCACGTGACCGGGTCCATCCAAGAGGGGGTTCTACCTTTGGACGGACGACATATAATCAAGGCCAACTGCAAGCAGACAGGCAACTCCATATATATGTATATGTTCAAGATATTTTCTGTTTGGAGAGAAGTTTTTGTAATCAGTGTTGACGTCGAGAGGATGGATGTCGGACATCAAATGGACCGGACTCACTTTTTTGGGAGGCCTTCAAAAGCCGCTATAGGCTGGGGTTGGTAGCCAGCTGGGATGAGGGATGGGATTGGATTTGATCCAAGTCCCATCCTGTAGCGGATCTGCTGGACCCCTGTTTTCCCGCGCGACCCGCTCAATTTAGCAAAAAGTCGCGCGGTCCCATCTCTGGAGATGCTCTAACCCAGCAATAGAGCCGGGGAAACTCTTGACAAAACAACTATCGAGCTCGCTAAGAGCTCGACAGCTGTCGAAAACTTATCCACACGATTGTGGATGCTCTAAATAATTGGTTAGGGCATCTCCACCGGGGTTGCTAAACCGGGTTGCTATGCTAAATATAGCAACCCAACCCGGATATAGCAACTCCACCGGGGTTGCTATACCCCAGAAACCCATACCTGGGTTGCTATAGGAGTGCCAGATGTGGCACTCCTATAGCAACCCGATAGCAACCCATCGGCCAGATATCACACAGCAAACAAGTGTGATATCTGGCCCCTCCCCCCCCCGGTTACTTTTCACCACACACAACCGGGAGGCTTCGGTTACACCCGAAGCCTTTCACCTCCCCAAGCTACGATATATCGTAGCTTGCGGTGGGTAGCAACCCAGCCTCGGGTTGCTAAGACTGCGGCGAGGAGCCCCGGCACAGTCGATTTAGCAACCCGGATAGCTCCACGCGGTGGAGATGGCCTTAGAATTGAGCTCCTTGTTAACTACAATTTGTATGTAGTATGATTTTGAATATTCATAGTGTGCAATACCAATGGCATAATTATGCTTTTTTAAGAAAAAAGAAAAAGTCGACTTGAAGCCCCCGGATGGTTTTCAGGTTGACTTGAAAACCATATTTTGGTTTTCAAGTCGACTTGCAGACGCATGTAATCCTGGGTTTCCCAGGCCAGGACCCTTTTTCGTCTTGAAGGCGTCTTGTGTCGGGATTCGTCTTCAAGACTAATGACCTCAAGGTGCGTCCGTGGTTAGTCAATAGGTGCGTAATTGACATCTACGTATATGAGCTAACAACAAAAACGACAGCGCGGGGGCTCCCCAAATACGTCATCACAGAGATTTTGTGATCATGAGATCACTCCAAGCTTCAAGAATCAGATCTCAGTGAGTCAGGTCGGCCAGCCGGTCTGTGATATCCATCTGCAAACACACCGAGATAGGTATATGTAGACGCTTCTCGCACAGCACTAGTTTCTACCTTCAAGACCAATTACATATTCAACTCCCCTAGGCGATTTGTTCAATTATGTTAAGGACACCAATGCGGCTTGGCCATCGGCTAACCATTCGGAAAACGAACTCTCGGCCTGGATTGGTTCGCTGGTTAAGCATCTCCTATGGATCGAGTCACGCCAATCCGTTGATGAACTTCGGAAGAGCTTACCGCAGAAAAATGACATCACTCGCCGCGATTCACAGTGATGCTTTCAATGGTCCGTCTGTTGTCATTGTTTGGCATTTCCCGGAGTCAGCATATCTGATTCGCTTATTTCTTCGCTCAGCTTGGAGCTCCCAGGTTAACTCTAACCCATTATTTAAGAAGATCTTGATTTCCAACCGGTGAGGGGTAGTTGAGCTTAGATCGAGGTACACGAAAAGCTGATGGCAGGCTTGTATTAGCGGCGAAGTGGCTTGTCGAATTATTCGAACTGCTAGAAAGTTAGGTGTCAAAACAGTAGCCATTTATTCCGATGTAGACCGTGAATCCCGGCATGTAAAAATGGTAAGTAGTCTAAGCAATCGTACTGCCTTGTTTTTCATTTGAGGTATTGATATTTTGATCTCTAATTACAGGCTGACGAGGCTTATCGAGTTGGCCCGGCTCCATCCACAGAGAGCTACTTGAATATGGAAAAGATTGTTGATCTTTGTATTCGTAGTGGTGCTCAAGTGAGTGCTGGCGATATCTTATCATAGAGGCTGACGATGTGCAAATTTCATGATACAATTTAGTAACTCTCTTGTTAGGCCGTTCATCCAGGATGGGGTTTTCTTTCTGGTCCGTTCCCTAATATGTAGAATTCAACCTCAATAAGGTCACCATTTGACGTACATTGACCGCTTGGTCTCACATAGAGCGCGCTGAGTTTGCCGAAAAGTTGAAAGAAGCGGGAATTGTCTTCATTGGTCCACCCAGTGCTGCCATCATTAGCATGGGGTCCAAAAGCCAATCAAAAGAGGTTAGAAATTACATCTTTTCACAGCGAGTTAGAGCAATGCTTATTCTGAACTCTAAAACTTAGATCATGATTTCGGCTGGTGTACCTTGTGTTCCGGGGTATCATGGCAAAAATCAAGACCTCGATTTCTTAAAGCGTGAAGCAGATAATATAGGATATCCAGTTTTGATCAAAGCAATCAAGGGTGGCGGCGGAAAAGGAATGAAAATTGTTTATGACCGGTCTGAATTTCAAACTCAATTGGAAAGCGCCCAACGAGAAGGCGAGCAAAGCTTTGGTGATGGAACCGTAAGCCTCACGAGCTCCATGTGATTATATCCCACCTAAAGCTGATCATGTGTATTGATCATCGAGGTGTAAATTTTTGGCAATTACAGGTGCTTTTGGAAAAATATCTGCTCAATCCGAGACATGTCGAGGTTCAGATGTAAGACGCAGGAGAAAATAATCCCGGTACTATAGTCCGCTGAGGAATGACTCCACTGTCCTTAGATTTGGTGACATGCATGGAAATTACGTCCATCTACATGAGCGTGACTGCTCTGTTCAAAGAAGACACCAAAAGATTATTGAAGAGGCCCCTGCGCCGGGACTAAGCTTGGAACAGAGAATCAAACTTGGTGAAAAGGCAGTAGCTGCAGCCAAAGCTGTCGATTATGTCGGCGCCGGCACTGTAGAGGTGAGCTTTATTTGTCCATTCTGTCTTTGGGACGCTCTCGGATTTTCCTGGCCCAACTGAACATTTATTATCAACGCCACAGTTCATATTAGATTCGACGGGAGATTTCTATTACATGGAAATGAACACTAGGTGAGCTAGAGTCCCAGCCTGCAACTCCTAATCTGAATTACCCATTCCAAGATTTTAATGATTCCTCCGTTTCTTTCAGATTACAAGTTGAAGTACAGGTTTCCTCTACCTTATCCCTTCCAAGATGCTTCGTCTGATCTTCGTTTCCATGCATCACTAGCACCCAATTACAGAGATGATTACCGGTCAAGACTTGGTTCAGTGGCAATTGGAAATCGCATCGGGAAACCCCATTCCACTATCGCAAAATGAGATACCATGCATTGGTCACGCTTTTGAGGCTCGGATTTACGCTGAATCACCTCGTCGGTAAGCCTGTCCGTTTGAGAATTCAAGATCGATCATTCCTCATGTAGGTTACTCGTCCGCCTAAACGCCATTTGATCTGAGCAGAAACTTTTTACCGGATGTTGGCCCACTCATTCATGTCAAGACTCCCACCGAAAGCAAGTCAGTTCGAGTTGAAACTGGGGCAGAGAGTGGGGATGAGATTAGTGGTCAGCTTTCCATACAAAAAAATTCGATCGATTACTTCAGCACTAACAAGTATGAACAGTCTACTATGACCCCATGATTGCCAAGTTGGTTGTTCATTCCCCCAAAGACAGAACTTCAGCACTTACTCTATTGCATAAAAAACTCGGAGAGTATCAAGTCGTCGGACCGTCCACAAACATTGAATTTCTCAAGAATCTTAGCAGTCACCCAGCCTTCTTAGCGGGTGAAGTAGAGACCGGCTTTATCGAGAAACATAATGATCAACTTTTCCCACCACTTTCTGATCGGCCCCCGCCAGAAGCTCTCATTAATGCGACCATTGGTTCTGCATTGCAGGAAATAAAAGCCCGACAGCTACGAGGATCAGCTGGACTAGTTAACAATCCTTGGGACATGTTACACGGATGGAGACTCGGGGGACAGCAGATTTCTCGCCAGTATGAGTTTAGTACAGTGCCCGCCGATTCTTCATCGCCCGCTACCCCAGCATGCCCAGTCAACTTGCGATTTTCTGGTAACCCAAATTCATCATTAACATTGGATTTTCACATTGACCTAGCATCACTCGAATCTGAGGGCGATAAATCCTCTCATCAAATCAAGACATATCTAGATAACAGCAGTTCTACATCTCCGAGTACCTCTAGCAATACTGTTACTTCTGTTGTTGATGGTAAGCGGGAGGTTGTCGCTCATGTTACACAAAACGATTGCTCGGCTGCCTTCAGCAAAAGGTACCACGTTTTTGCTGGTGACACTGTCACCTCGTTGGGGATCCCTTGGCCCAAATGGACAACACTTTCGAAGGGAGATGAACCCGATAAAGGTCTTACGGGCAATTCAGTGCAGGCGGTCATGCCTTCGAAAGTTATCAAGGTGATGGTGGCTCCAGGTGATGAAGTCAAAGCCGGCGATGGACTCATTGTGCTCGAAGCAATGAAAACTGAGGTACGTTAACATCTCAGCTGGCCTTATCTGTTCAAATTTTTATCAGTGTTTTGTCATGCAGGTGGTGCTGAAGGCCTCGAAGAACGGGATCGTTTCCGCTGTCAAGGCTCAAGTAGGTGATATGGTCAAACAGGGCGAAACTCTAGTGGTGATGTCTCTAGAAGCATGATTCAGCTCATGCAGCTACTCAAGCATCGCGTTGGGCTCATTCCCACACAAGACTGTAAGATATTTTTATGTAATTTCTGGAGACCTCTACAATCTATCAGCAAATCAATTTCTTGTCTGTTCTCTGTCAGAAGAATGTACATTTTTTCTTGACGGCATATCATATTGTTGAATTCAATGGATTTTCTCTATCAAATCCGAGTTAGTATATCGGCTAGTATGTCCGCCTTTCACTATTGAGGGCGCGGAAGAGACGGGTTCGACTCCCGTACTCGGAAATCTTGCCGAGTGTGGCAGCGGACTGCCCCCGCTCCCTCTCCGAAGGGTTCTCTTAGAGATGCCCTGCCGTGTGTTTCTGAGCCAACGGGATAGTTTCAACTCCCTTCGGATGGCCCCCCGTGGTTCATGGTTTAGTCTATTTAAGCCATAGCCTGATCAGAGTAAAAACATTATCAGTTCTCCTCATAATCAACCCGGTCCCCATTATTGAGTCCCCTTGAGTCTGTTCAAAAATCTTCTCCCCTTTCTTTATTCTAAAATTTTCTCAAGTCTAATAGAAGACAAATCTCAAATCCTCCTGTCAATTACACAGAAAAGATATTTAGGACCACGAAATCAAGTGCCCCGGGGACCTGATAATCATCATTTCTTGCTTAATCAAATAGATGAAATCTGTTTCAAGAGATACTTCCGCATGAGCAGGCCATCTTTTATGAAACTCTGCGAGGAAGTCAGCAACAACCCAGTTTTTCACAACAACTCAAATCATCCTCAACGCCCAGTTGTTGAGCAAATGATGGTCTGCCTCCATCGGCTGGGATGCAATGGTAACAGCATATCAGTTGGATTGCTCGCGCCCTTCTTTCGAATCGCCAAAGGGACAGTCGAGTTATACACAAACCGGTGCCTCATGGCCATCCTAGGGCTCCAAGGCCGACTGATTGTTTGGCCAAATGCACCGTTGCGCAAAAAGATTTCCTTAGGTTTCAAGCAAGTGGGATTTGATGGATGTGTAGGACTGATAGATGGCACTCTAATCACGCTAAGCAACTGCCCAGAGAAAGATGGACAAGATTACTACAGCAGGAAAGGCTCATACGGGATCACAACACTTCTGATCTGTGACCAAGGGAAGAATATCACATACGTCTACACTGGATGGCTGGGATGCTCTCATGACCAACGTCTGACATTGAATAGTGGCCTCACAACATCTCCTGAAAATTTCTTCTCTACTGGGGAGTTTCTATTGGCAGACTCTGCTTTTACTCCAACATCCAACATTGTCCCAGCATTCAAAATTGCTAGGAACCGGCCCCTCACAGATGAACAACATGGATTTAACCGCCACGTATCTGGTGTTTGTGTAGCTATTGAGAACTGCATTGGACTACTCAAAAACAGGTTCCAAAGTTTGAAGGGCTTGCGCGTGCGGGTGGCAGGCAAGAAAGACTTGATCCGGGTGAATGCATGGATCATGGTGCGTCTGATATTCTTCCCTGTCTCTCTACTTTCACCTTTGAACTTACATATTTGGGTCACTTCAGGCATGTGTAGTCCTTCACAAATTCCTTCATCAAGGTGAGGACAATGATGTGGAAGAATTTGGTGAGATTGCAAGCACAGAATATGAAGGGGAGGATAACAGAGAACCAGCACAGGCAGGAAACATAATGGGAAGAAGGAAGCAGGAAGAGATTGTGGCACAAGCTTTGGCCTTCAGGGATAATGGCAGTAACTGTTTAATTATACTTAATCCTCATCAGGGAACATGGCATTGCCATATGTGCGGCTTTGCTCCAAAGTCTCAATAGCTAGTGGATGGTTAATGGATATGAACAAGTCTTGTGAAATAATACTCAGTGCTGCTTCAGGTATCAATACCTTCCGCAATGTGTACTCAGGTGAAAGTGGATGAGCCAAAAATATGGTGCGTTCAAGGTATGTGTGTAGGTATATGCGGTGGAGTGTATTGTACATGATCTCAAATCCTCGAGGGCCATAGCTATGAATAATGATGTATTAGTCCGGTGAAATTCTGTCTGTGTCAAGAGAGAGGAACATACTATCCAGGCTGCTCAATTTTGTAGGTTCCTATCTCATAGCAAGCACTCTGTGCCTTCCGTGGTCCAAGTTCAATCCATATCTTAATAGCCTGCTCAAGGAAGAGGGAATTTTGATCCTTCTGTAGTACGGCCCAAAGGTGATGGGTCTGTTCTCTTACTCGGCTGCCCAAAGAAGAATTAAATCAGACACATCAATGGATACAATATTTTCTTACATACTAGCAGATTGACTGACCTCTCAAGTGCGGTGAAGTCAATTTGACTAGGCCATCCGTTTTTTATTCCCATGGGTATGACGGTGCACTTGTCTTGATGTCTTTCACAATATTGGGCAGTCTCGGGGAACTAGGATAAAAGCCCGCAACAGTCAGATACGTGAGTGCGCACACGTATAAGGAATTGGTTTGAATAGAACCGGAAGATACAGGGCATTAATATTTCCTTGTGCTAGCCTTGGCCGAACATGGGGTCTGCTCATGAGATATTGACCCTCTTTCACCAGCTTCCCCAATGGATTCTTGGGTAGCACATCATTGCAAAATACACACAGTTCATTTGGATAAAACAGTGGTGAATACTTCATCAATCAGGATGATGATGTAAGAGAGAGACTCACCCGCTGGCACAAAGGCCACATCCTCCTCTGAGCCAAACGGTTCAAGATCCACGCTAATCCTCAAGACCTTTGAAGGATGATATTCTCGGAAGGCTGGAATCTGGGTCTGCGGGCAATGGCAGAGAGATGCCTTTCCTTGAGAGATCAGTTTTCATTTGGGTTTGCAAATCAACCAATGAAACAACCGGCTCCAGTGGGGTTGTATCTTCTCCAGGCGGATGAGTTTTCTCAGGTGACTTGTGTGATGAGGTGGCAATGCAGTTTTAGGGTGTCAATTTTTCACTCGCTTTGTCAGTCTTGGTATTTAAATTGGGCTTCTTGGGTTTCTTCCGGTGCTTTTTGGTTGGAGGAATAGGGAATTGGTACTTGACCTTGAGTAAGTCCAAAAGGGATTTACCCATCTTTGACAAAATAATTAAGTGATCAGAAGCCAAATGAATCGTTCAGTGTAGTTTGACAGAAGGTTGCATGTTCTACAGCACACTCCAGGGTGGGTAGAACATGCCAGAGACAAAATCATCTCAGTGTACTGTTTCAGCCCAATTCAGTACAGTTCAAATGACTGGTATTATTGCACCAACAAGCAATCCTAACTTCACATTTACAAGTGATGTAAGTGTACGCCAACCACGGTTGATAATTAAATTGTTAATTTAATCATAATCCCTTTCTTTAAAATGAAGGTGTCATGCGACCAACCCAACGTACAGATGGGGATTTGGTTGATCAAAGCGCAAAAGGGACTGGGGGGTGAGTCAAAGATATTCTTCGAAGCGATTCAAGGTTATCTTTGAGTCAAAGTATTCTCAAAGATAACTTCAAGACTATCTTCGAAGATGAGATGTGAGTAATAAGTACTGGGCTCAAATGAGACTTGGAGTAATCAGGGTGATGACTGATTAAGGAAGGTAACGTAAAACAATATTATATTAATTAAGTGAGGAAAAAGGAATGTAGAGAAAAGTAAAATTGCTTTTATAGACAAATATTGACATGATGCTTTTGTGCAAAGATGAGTAAGGAGAGTATGTACTCGCAGTTAGATTTACACAAGTGATTGAAAAAAGTCAAATGAAAGCATAACTGATAAGATGACAATTGTTTCAAAGATACAAAAGAGATTCCCAGGTGATATGGAGGGTAAGTGCAAGGCTTGATTGATTAGGTTAAGCGCCAAGCTGAGGGTTGAGGCATTCGAGCTAATCCGAGTCAGGGTTATTGGATAAGCGTTGAATAGCCGTCGAATCACCCGAAGGGGAAATCTTTGAGTCAGGGACCGGATCAGGTAATGAGGTTTGAATGTGCCTTTGGTTAGGTGTCACGCATTTGGTCCTTGAAAGTTCAAAACTGAGTCTTGCATTTGAAGTTTGATGCATAAGGAAATGCTGAGCCGTGTTTGGCTGAGACTGAGAGTTGCAGCGTGACAGATGACCGGGTATAAAAGCCAAGCTCCTGCAAAGGTCGAAGGTAAAGAATTCCCACCATCTTACTTCCCCACACTACCACTACGTTACTTAATTAAATCAAAGAAGAAGAACAGAAAAAGATACAGAAGAAACAAAAAAGAAAAGAAAGACGAAAATGTCAGAAGTCAAAGTCGTCGATCGAAGATGCTGAAGATGTATTTGACAGAACTTGACGTGCTCGCCAAGTACCGCAACAAGAGCGGATAGGTCAAAATGCGAGATGTGTCGAAGAGTTAGGGTGCCCTGTGTTTTTGAACATGGGTTTCCTTTTGGGTCGGAGGATGCGTTGCCCATTTTGGCTATAAGTAGTCGCGCCGTGTCAACCACAATTCCTCCAATACCACCACCATCCAGATCTCCTTCCGTCGTCCAAATTCGAGGTGCTCGTCCAAGAAGAGCCATCACTCGGGTAAATTATTGGATACCAAATTTACTTGGGACGCCAGAGTTGGAACAACCGGGAGATTTAAGTAAGTGACAAAAAAAAGAGAGAAAGAAATGTAATTTTGAGATTGCTGATAATAATGAATTTTGGTTTGTTAGCGTTGTTAGGGCCATATCAAAGATACACGACCATGACACCTCCTCCACCACCGCTGTATGACGAACCGGACCCAATTGTTTTGCTTGAACAACATAACAATCCGGAGGTGACTCGAGTCATTGAAGGAGCCTTAGGAAGAGTCAAAGCTATTGTTGGAACAATCATCGAAGAAGAGAGAGTCGAGGGAAAAGAAGTCGAGGAGGGAAGAAGAGTGGAGGAAGAGGAGAGGAGGGAAGGGGAGAATGGAGTCGATGAGGAGAGAAGAGTGGGAGAGGAGGAGAGGGAAGTGGAAAATGAAGATAGGGAAACCAATGCTCAAGTTTTAACCAAAGGTTTCGTCGAAGGAAGTAGTTTGAGGAAGCAAATTTACAAGGAAGAGTTGGAGAGGGACGAAGGTTGGTCCTGCAAGAAGTCAAGGACCGAAGAAGCGTTGAAGAAGATTAGTTTGATCTTTGATGAGCATCAGATGATTCAGGTTTGAATTGCGAAGCAAATGTCGAACTTGGTTGTAGGAAAGGATATGAGGGAGTTTATGTTATTGGTGAAGGAGTTGAAGGAAAGTTGGGAAGAAGCTGAGAAGAAATTGAAGGAGGAAGATGAAGAAGAATAGAGTGGTTTTTTTTTTCTTTATTATTTATTAGTTATAGTTTATTGTTTTATTTTTATTTTTATTTTATTTTATTTTTATTTATTTATTTATTTATTAGTTTATTTTAAATTTTGTTGAGAGATAACACCGCAAATTTTGTTCGTTTTCCGCATGTGGAAATAAATCTCTTTGATAGGGTATGAATAACTGCCATTTGGACTTTTTTCCATACTTTGGTTTCACTGGCAACAATGGGTTGCTATGCTGGCGGGATTGCACTAACACTACACTACATGTTAGCAAAATTCCGCTACACTACGCGCTATGTTTGCATAGCAGACCCACCCTTGGTTTCAGGTTGGGAAAAATCTTCTTCCTCCAATTGATGTGTATCTTGCCCATATGGCTTGTCAAGGAGTTTTCTACTGTGTACATGTGTTACATGGGGTCAAAAATTTCCCCCACATGTTTTTATTTCTTTCATTTTTTCTGGTCATGTTTTTTTTGGTTTTTAACTTCCCTTTTCTTCTTTTTTTCCTCTCAATATTATGTAATAAATATCATTTTTCTCAAGCTTTTGTGATGGATATTTAGCCTATGATATAGTATGATATGTGGCTGGTTATGGACTTTGCATTGTGTGTATGGTAAATCAAGCCCATCTTGTCAATTTACAAGTTCCGCTTGTAAATTGACAAGCTCACATGCCCAGGTCAAAGCCTGCTGGGCCCGGCCCAGCACACGTGTGGCCTGGGACAAGTCCCGCTTGTCATATAGCCAACCTTGAAGGGTCAAGGGTCAAGTCCACCTGGGCCCATACCCAAGAAAGGGTTTCATGACCACCAAGTGATGCACCCCAATAGCTCAGAGGGGATGTTTTTTTTTTTTTTATGTTTTTTTGTTTGTTTTTTGTTTCATGTTTGTTTGTTTGTTTGTTTTTGTTGTTTTTTTTTGTGTTTTTTTTGTTTTTGTTTTTTGTTTTTGTTTTTTTTTTTTTGTTTTTTTGTTTTTTTGTTTTTTTGTTTTTTGTTTTTTGTTTTTTTGTTTTTTGTTTTTGTTTTTTGTTTTTTTGTTTTTTGTTTTTTTTTGTTTTTTGTTTTTGTTTTGTTTTTTGTTTTTTGTTTTTTTTGTTTTTTGTTTTTTTTTTTGTTTTTTGTCTTTTGTCTTTTGTCTTTTTTTGTTTGTTGTTTGTTGTTTGTCTTTTGTTTTTTGTTGGCTTTTTTTTACATGGTTGGTATTTCTTTTCTGCTTTGTCTGTTTGTGTTTTTTATTCCCTCAAGGTTTTGTCATAATTTTATATACCCTCATGGTAGAATTTTTCATTGCATGTGAAAAGAAAATCTCATTTGCCACATGTTTTTTGGATTTTTTTACATGTTAAAAACTTGGGTTATATTTTTACCTGTATAAATCTGGTTTATAAAATAATTTTGTTTCACAATCAGGCAAAAAAATATCAAATTTCTTGTCACTTATGTGCCAGCAAAAAAATATAATCTTGGGACAAGTGGAAATATATATACATTCAGGTTAGAGATGAAAGAGGTCGAAGGATACAGAAAAAAAATAAGATCACTAAATACACAAGGGGAAAAAATGGTAAATAATTAAGGACTTGATCATGAAGTCCTTAAAGCAAAATCTAATAGATTCCAGAGGCAGCAGACACATCTGTTGCAAATAGAATTTGAAGTGGTCAGCAAACAGACTCGCAGATTTTCTGAGGATGGAAGGAGCAGGACTTACAGGATCAGAGCTTGGTCCTCTTGTGATAGTTAGACTCTACAGCTTCACAGGAGACACTTCTTTTGAGAGACCCAACTGATGCCAAAGATTCAGCAGGGACACTTGTACCGGGACGAAAGCTTGATTGACGAGGGAATGGGGGTTGGCCTATGAGCGGATTAGGGTTGGCAGGCTGGTCAATGTCCATGGGACAATATGAATCAGGCAACGGGGAGGTTGGTGGTGGAACTGGCTCGGATTCGACTGGGACCTGGCCTGATTCGATTGCGGACAAGTGTGAGTCAGATTGGTTTTGGTAGCTGGTCGTTCGCGGTTCGGATTGTGCTCGCAATTGGTGTGGAGCGGCAGATTGGAATAACTCGGACAGCCTTTGTTGCACACGGGTTGGAAGAGATGGCCCCACCAATGGAGGAGATTGATTAGTCGTAAGATCGGCTCGAAAGCATCCAAACAAGCCCGGTAAATCAGATACCTTCTTTCGGAGTCGGGCTGCCAAAGCTTCCCCCTCCGTGAGTGCCATTGTGAGCACTCGTTCGAAAGCTTCAGGCGCTTGCGACGGTTCGGAAGGGGCGCGTTCTGCCTGCCGCTCTAAGGGAAGAAGGGCTGCTTCTATGTTTTCAGAAGCTTCAGGCGCTTGAGGCGGTTCAGATGGTTCGGACGGCTTGGACGGCTGGACGGACGGCTCTGACGGCTGGACGGACGGCTCTGACGGCTGGACGGACGGCTCGGACGGTGGGACGGACGGCGCTGACGGCTGGAAGGACGGCTCTGACGGCTGGACGGACGGCTCGGACGGTTCGGAAGGGGCGAGGTCTGCCTGCTCTATGGCAAGAGGGGCTGCTGCCATGTTGCGCCAAGGAATACGAGCTCGGTCACTTGCGGTTAAGGCCTCATAGATCATGTGATCCATACGAGTTAAAGGGGATCTCTGGGATGGGGCAGTGGAACTTGAGGCATTGCCATAGGTCGGCTCCGCTTCAGCCGGGCCAGACAAAGCTCCCGCAATCTGGATAAGACGACGTTCGAGATCTTCAAAGCGAGAAGGGACCAGGTCACGGCCAAGTTCCTCGATACCATCTTGCGTAGCCGTAACCATCCGGTAAAGAATGCACATTCGATCGTTGATGGACAGGTAGCGCAACTCTCCACCGCGCCCTTGAGCAAGACCCAACATGGCTGAGCGAGGCACCACGGGTTGAAAATTGCGTCCTCCGAATTCAGGCGACACCTCGGCCGGTCGACCCTCAACAATCCCATGGATGATCATAACACGACGTTCGAGTTCGTTAAAACGAGCGGGAAGCGATTCGAGATTGAGAAGCTCGACTTTTTCAAAAATAATCTCAACAGTCTGTTGAATAACTGCCAGTCGCTCAGTGAATGGGAGGGAGTTGACCAATGAATCTGGAGCAAATCATAGGGGAGGCATCAGTGGTATGTGACGATACCGGTGTGTAAAAATATCTACAACTCACCAAACTCAGTCTCGGACGGCAGGTCACGTCTATTGCGAGGGTTTGACATCTCGTGGAGTTCAGCTTTGCTGGAAGTGGCTGGAGGTGGGCGTTTGAATAGTTATTAGACGTTGGATTGGGGAGGTCTTGAATGAAGAGGATAAATAATGAACAGGTGGAAGGTGGAACTGTCTAATTTTATCAACAAGGTAAATCAGCAGTCGAGTTTGATAGCTAGACAAAGGATGGCATACATGTGTGATTTTGAATGTTTCCTTTGTCCTCACTATTAGTATTACTGACATGACGGGCAAACATGTTTACACAAATTAATCAGGTTTGAAAGGCTGCAGTGCTAGACAATCGAGTGCATGTGGTTTATTGATCATTGTTTTTTGCTCTCGCATGTTACATTTGTAGATCAGAGAGAAAATAAAGCAAGTCGCCATGAGAGTTGAAGAAGCATGCAATACACAAGCAAAAAAAAATGGAGCACATGAACAACGTGATACATATTTTGTAGCATATTTTATGGAGAAAAGAGTGCATGTAGTCAGGATGTGAGAAACATGGATGGAAAACATATTTCGGTATTTTTTTGAATAGTAGGATGAGGTGCGCTCTAGCATAACTTTGGTGGTGTATGTACAAAAATTCTACACATAAGGACTTTTTGTTGTGTGAATTGACAGGACCTTCAAGGATATATCTTTGAAGGTATGGTCAATTCACAGCAGATGGGGGAAGCGGTCGTGGATAACGGAGCTCAATGGGGTCTAAAATGGGAGAATGCTCTCTTAATTCCGGGAATGTCAGCAAGCTTCCAGGTGGATCAGACGGGCAATCTGCCCTGGGAATGAGCTGGGCGTCCACAAGTTCAGCAAGGAACAATTCTTGTAGGTGTGGCGATAGCGGCAAGGGGGAATTTTCTGAAATGATTTGACCAGCGTTGCTGACCGCGGTGGGAGGGCTTTTTACCTGTGGAAAAGTAAGAAGTAAAAGCCCTGGATAGGAAACAGATGTCGTTAAGTTTAAGTATATTTTAAACATAGGGTGAGTGCTAGAAACGGTAGCTTACTTTCCGTGTGAGATGCAGGAACACTCTCAAGGGAGGCTTGATCGAGTTGCTTGTTGGCTGCTAAAGGGTCATAAAGTGCTGTTTTCCAGAGCAAACGGTGGGATCAGACCGCTTGATTCTTCCAAAAAGCTCTGTACTGTAACTATCACTTACCCAGAATATCACACTGGCTATCCAAATTCGGTGTGACATCACAATCGCCAGCAGGAAAGTTGCTCGTTAGGGGCGAACTGCCTTGGGACGAGAATCCTAAGTAATCGGCGGGACTGAACATAATCAGATCCGGTGGCTGCTGCACTGCATTTCTCGCACTGCCTTCAATCTCATCAGTGGGGGAAATGAGGTAGAACGCTGGGGGGCAACTAGGCAAGTCTGGGATCTCCTGGTCAACTACCAAAACTTGATCCCGGATTGGCACGGGGGAAATCAAGCTGAGACCATGGGTGAGGGCGACTTTATTTTCAAAGGGGGACTGAAGTAATGGAAGCATAGAGGAGATTGCATCCCGAGAGGCGTTGACATTAACCGGCGGGAGACTTGTTTTTTGAACCCGGACCTGATGAGTCTTAGACGAATTAGATGAGCAGCTAGGAGGGCCAGTGGTTACAACTTCATGTTGAACTCCCTGGGCTTGGTGGGTCGAGGTATCTGCATGGGTATCGGCGCCGTTGAGAATATTGGGAGAAGTATTATCGGTGTTTGTTGGTTTTTTGCCTCGATGGAGAACATCTTTGGCCCTACCACGATGAATCCCTGATGAATTAGATGGGCGGCTTGGGGCGGAGGCAGCTGGAAGAGTTGGGACATCCTCTCGGCGACTAGACAAGGTTTTAGGGGCTTCTGCATGGTTTGTGGGATTGACCAACGGAGGAATCATTTTTTTGACGCGAACCTGAGGTTTCTGAGACGAATTAGATGAGCAGCTAGGAGGGCCAGTGGTTACAACTTCATGTTGATCTCCCTGGGCTTGGTGGGTCGAGGTATCTGCATGGGTATCGGCGCCGTTGAGAATATTGGGAGAAGTATTATCGGTGTTTGTTGGTTTTTTGCCTCGATGGAGAGCATCTTTGGCCCTACCACGATGAATCCCAGATGGATTAGATGGGCGGATTGGGGCGGAGGCAGCGGGAACTTGAGTTCTGACATCCTCTTGACGGCTAGATAAGGATTTAGGGGCGTCCGCGTTGTTTGGGGGCACGGAAGTGCTTGTGTGGACTGTGGGGAAAGGTTGATTGGCAACGTGCGCCCGCATTTCAATAAGGCGTTCACGCCAAGCATCCAGCGATTTGGTTGTCATTGTAACTTCGCCATCCTTCGAACTGCTGGTGCCTGTTTGCCTGCCAGTCTGATGTTAGATCACCTAGTATGTCAGCGCCAAATAATAATAAATCACTTACGTGCAGAGTGTATCTTGTGAATTTTTGCTGGTGGCGGGCGGGAAGGCTCAGCTGGGAAGCAAACAAAGAATTGACAGATATTAGTAAGCAGTACTAGAACTTGTGCGAGAAAAAGCTGATGGATGTTATGTAGCTTACCTACTTCTGCCGGACGCTTAGTTGCGCGAACGGATGACCCAGAGGTTTCCTCTCTCTGATCAACTTGATTGATAGGTCGTGAAGTGGAGGGTGGGGCTGGGGCTGGGCTGTCGGGTATACTACTCAAATCGCTGCTGGGATTGAAGTCGGATGCATCGTGTTGACCAGGCCCAGAAACTGTTGAAGGGGCTGGGTGGGTAAGGGTACTACGCCGGTCAATGGTGGCGGTATTAATGTAGGGGTGGGTATTCAAGCAACGTCCAGTTGGCCGCTTTTTCTCATAATTGGCAGCGGTGGGTGGGCGGTGTCCTGTCAGAGGGGTCAAGAAAAGATAAGCGGCCAATCTTCTTCTGGTCTGGTGTTGATTAGCGGGCCAACAAAAATTCTTACGTTTGCGGGAGCCGTCTGACATATTGTGAGGCGGAATTTGATGCCAAAAACAAACTTGTAATAGAGCGTCTTGAAGTACTGGTTGTTGTTTTCCATGAAGAAAGAGGGCCATGAATGTATTTGTTGGTGGGGAACCAGTTTACCACAAGCTGGGATTTGTATTCGACCTTTGTTAGTTTATGTGCCGTGACTCAGTCATGAACTACTCATGTCCACCTTCGTGTCCGGATCCAAATACAATCATACATGGTACATTATAATCTAGCATTTATGATTATATTTGCCCATATCGTTATTCTCAAGCCATCCTTCAGATGATACATATCTTCGTCAGTGAAGGATCTTCGACCTCTTTGATAACTTCTTCCCTTTTCCAATGTAAGTATATTACGTTCCACTCTTCGCTTTCAAGCTCGCCAGTTTTTTCTAGTTCACGAACTATAAACCAGGCCTCGCCCGAAGTCGAGGCACTACATATTGGAAGAGAAATATGTCAAAAATTTCTGTTTACATATCAGATTACACAATCTCTCCGATCACTTCCCCGAGGTACATAAATCTTAAGAAAAAAGTATTTACACGATGCATGTCAAAAAAATCAGCAAATGCATGTGATTTTAATTCAACATGTATTTATTTAAGTATGTATTACATAATGTATGCTCATGAGTATGAAGCTGATGATATACATACATAAATCAATGTCTTGAACACTTATCGGCCATGCGTTGGTAGCGTTCAGACCCCAACTTTTTTCCACGATCGCCTTTCGAATCATTTCCCCCTTTCTGTACTCGACACAGACCGTTTGGCCGTTATGATGGTAGTAAGGAAGAATAATGGAACGCTTTTCAGGTAAGTCCCAGTGATCATCATGATAGGATACCAGTCTTATTTGGAAACTCAGTCTACTCACGTCGACTCAATACCTACAGGTGGCTTTGGCTTGGATTTGGAGTACAATAATCTATGTTGGCCGCTGCCATCCAAATGGTCGTATTCCCCAGTTGTGAGCCAGATCAATTTTTTTCCCAAGCCCATCAATTCGCTTGCTTTCTTTGTCTGATACGCTGCTGGCTAGAGTATCATTACTTATCTTAGTTGGATTCTTACCTCACCTAATAATAATAACCTTTTTGCCTTCATTATATTCCGCGATTTACAATGCCCCGAGGGCCTTCATCAAAATCTCAACAGCAGCGGGGCTGCAAAACCAGACAGGCTTCGACTCAATATAGGACGACTGGTCATCAGCTATCCAACACTCCGGGGGTCCCCCAAATTAATGCTTTTGGGAAAAGATCATACGGCCACGTGGCGGCCCAAGCATTCCCTGGTCAGTTTAATCAAATTTGTTATACATTGTCTCCTTGTCTCCTCTTGTGTCTTAATCACAATAACTTATACAAACGTCCTCCTGTTTGATGCTCGATCACGCAGCTGTAACAAATTTGAATAACAACAATGTCCGGGAAATACTGAAGCGTCAAGGGGCAGGCAATAACTTGCAAGGCTTGCGCCGAACTGTGGTCCAACAATCTAGGCCGATGATCGATGAATCCGCCTCTCCTACTCCCAAGCGTGCTCGGCACCCCTCTCGTGACGATGATTCTGACTTCAGTCGCGCAAATCCAACCTCATCTGTTCATTGCTCCAACACTAAAAATGCCTCACGATCACAATCCGACGTTGCACCGGGCCAGAATGAGACCAGCTCAATAATGGACGTAGACCCGGCCGATCAGTCAGATGTTGGGACGCTGAATTCCGAAGACGACGCGAGGAGCACTGCTTCATCTGATGAACCGACAATTCACCACAAACGGTCATTGGCCACAGTCAAAAGTGTGGGCTCATCTCAGTCAACAGATTTTTCCGGAAAATATATTCGCAATGATTCCTCAAATCAAAGTGATGAGGAGCTGGACGAACTGGAGGATTCACACTTGAATTTGTCAATGGAAGATGATCATTTGGGTGATCACGCTAATTCAACAGCCCGTCGACCACGGCCGTCAACTAGTATGCGACGAAGCCATTGTAGGCGCTTGATTGCTCTTTCTGATGAAGAAAACGAAGATCAGATGACACATCAACACGCCCGTTTGTCCACCGCGCCTATTCTCGAACTTAGCCCATCAGAATCCGCTGATCACAGCCAACCAGATATACAAATAGGAGGAGAGTCCGATCATCATATGGATGAAGACCAACAATCTGATCAGTCAACGGAAGAAGAACCCGATGATCAGCTAGATGAAGACCGACGTTCTATTCAATCAGTGGAGGAAGAGGCCGATGATGATATGGATGAAGATAGACAGTCTGATCAGTCAATGGAAGAAGAACCCAATGAGCAGCTGGATTCGGGGGAGGTAGAATCTGATGATCAGATGGATGAAGATTCTGGAAGTCAGATCGAACAACAAGGCAGGCGCACCCGGGGCGCTGTGGAAGTCCATTACCTTTCACCAGAACTCAGATCCGATGAGGAGTCGGATGGTGGATGGGATTTGGCAAGGGAGCGCTCAGATGAAGAAGCCAAGTCGGACCAAGATGAAAACGATGACTCGGATTTGTCGGACGAATGGGTTCCAACAACTGAAAATGAGCCTGATAGCAGCCACGTCAATGCTCCGGCTTCAGAAGAGGAGGTCGACATCCCTCGGAACCCTCAAAAACGACGAGCTGCGAATAACAACTCGACTGATTTATCCGAATTGTCCGTTGGCCGCTTGAGAGCTCTTGTCAAGGGGTATGGCTTTCCATCCTCAGGACTCGACCGTGAACAGCTGGAGATTATCTGCGAAGAATTTTCCAATCAACAAAAAGTTTCCGGCACCCGATCAGGTCGCAACTATCGAAATCCCGCTCCTCTCATCCCAACAAGCAGTTCTGAGAATGAGGTCGAATTCAAAGCGGGGAATAGGCTCGAGTCCGATGAACATGATGACATATCTTGCGCCGCTATGCACAAACGTACAGCCTCCGAGATAAAAGCCATGAGGAAGATCCAGGAGCTTTCACTGGCTCGATTTGACAAAGCATTACAGGCGGTCGACATCTTACGTGAAGAAGTCCGACGTAAAGAAGCCGCAGGACCCAAGAAATCTCAAAAATCGGCAGGCCCCTCTGTTCAACGATCAGATTTGCGCAAGCTTATCCATCATCATTGCGCCGTACTCCTGGGATGGACCAAGAACAACAAGCCCTTTCCACAACCAGCTACCGAAGGTGAAAAAATGGACTGGGGTCATCCCATCCCACCATCGTCAACACCAAATGCGACCATCTACGTTCACGAAGCGGCCACACCTCCACAAGTCAGTATCATCAAGCACCAAATGCACAAAGCTGGCGTTCGACGATTTGCACCCAACTTTTTGCAGCCGCCAAATACCGAAGATAACAAGTTTCTCTGGGACCTAGCGGTGGAAACTTTCTGTGAGTTAATCGAGTGCGGTGAATATACTGGTATCGATGTGAGCCTCCAAGACCACAAAATCATTGGCAGTGAAATCCGTAAATATGTTCGAGAAACACTTGCTCGGAAGTAAGATCACCCCCAGCTATACCGTGATACATTTGAATGTGACTGCTAACTACCGGCGTTATTATTAGATACAAAAAGATGCACCTTTGGCCCCAAGGTAAGCAAACCAATCACACCAACACTAGTAAGCGTAAAGGTCGTCGAACACATGTAAGTACCGTGGCTATCCCTTCACTTAAACACTTACTGACGTCAAGTTCTTTCTTTCTTTTGAACTTCTGCAGCTGGTTGAAGTGCGTTTGAAAGTGGCCAGCTGCATTCCGGCGCTAGATTGCTTACGCGATGTCATTCAAGCAGCTACCAGTGAAGATGAGACTGACTTTGAAGAAACACCTTCAAGGAACTGCAAGCGAGGCCGTAAACACTGCAAGATTCTGGATGTCCCCTGGCGTAGCTCGAAATTAACCCGGATTTTCATTCAGCTCGATGAACTCGCTGCCCACCAAAAGAAAAATGGTAATTATAAGCCCAGCGGCCCCCCACCTCGTGTCCGCCGCCGAGTGGAGCATGCCCCACCTGGCACGGTGCAGTCCAGGAGCGGTCTACCTGAAGACTGCTATAGCTCGAGGTGGCGGAAGAAAATGAGCGTTCGGGACAACCAATATCTACGACCTGGTCCTTCATGTGATGTGAAGAAAATTGCCAAGAAGATGCCTCGTGCCCCAATCAGCTCACAATCTTCTTGAGGTTTTTGTATTTTCTTTGTTTCCCCTTCTTGGACTTTTTCATTTATTTTCACTTGTATATACACATACTTAATCGTACTATCTCAGCGCTGCGAATTCCATCTGTGAATCTAATATTATACATGTATGTGCAATAAGCCCAATTTCCCCATGTGCTCAATAATATAGGGTTTCTTGCACTACATGCAAACCTCCCGCTCATGTGCATGTAGAGTCCGGACTACATTGGCCCGGCATCTTGATTTAATTAAAAAATACCGCATTTCCATCTGGCAGCGCGCCTGGAAAGGTCAGAACATTTACCATTGAACATTGGGATGTAAGTGACTTTCCACATCTGTCTTTAAAAAAAAAATTGACAAAATCTGGAATGGGCTACAAGATCACTAGAATAGAAGGGAGCTCGAGACAATCCATATCAGAGGAATAAAAGGGCACTTGCAGACAGTACAAGAAAAACATTTAAAAATGATCCACAGGATTGCGCAAGTAGACGATGGTCCAGAAGTAATCGCTGTCCCTAGGTTCAAAGAAGCCAATGCAAGCTTATCCAACATCACCATTTTCCGAAGGACAAACAAGTAATTATTGTCAGCTTTCACTCTTGATGACTACTAATAAATGCCATCGCCGCTCACCCCCGGTGTTATCACCCCATCCGCATAACTCTTTTTGTTGAAAAGCTATGGAGTCGGGATAACAAATGTCATATTGGAGCTTCCCGTTATGCGATTCTCGGTGGATCATTCGCGCAAAGGAGTTGGTGGCAAACGGACCGTCGGGCGTGGGTATGTATTTCATGCCGACCGGGGCGCTGAACCCGTAGGTGTTGCACAGCGTATCAATTACTTGAGGGACCTGGTGTATGCTCAACGATCCTTGGAATATTCCGGTGGTAAACAAACGATCAAAAAATCTACTTAATCCTAGGTCAGTGAAACGGTCGTCTGCCTCACAGAGCCCATTTGCTTGGAGCATCACAGGGTTTCCTGTTGTGCAAGAGGCAAAGCAAAGAGAATCAGATTCGTATATTTAAAAATTAAAAAACAATCGATGGGACATACGGATTTGAAGCCGGTAGGTACGAGGCCTATATGGACTTTCATCGGACTGGGCACCTGTCTCGGAGATGTTGCTTTGATCGGATACAGCTGGCGAGATTTCGCCATCCTCGACTGAAGGCTTGTCAGGCCTGCTATCCACAGCCCTCGCAGCCGTGATACACAAGCGCCCAGCCGCCTCCAAGAGGTCAGTACCGTCCATCACAGAGGCTATTGCGCAAGTAATGTTAGAAAATCATTTTAAAGTTGATGAGTAAGAATATTCAAGACGTACCTTGATCAGACAGGGTGGCTAGCTTGGACGCTTCTTCTTCCTTTGAAGCTCGAGGCTTGTTAGAGGGTATGTCGCTTCGATTGGATTGGTCAGCTGGATCAGAGATTTCGCCATCCTCGGCAGCTAGAGGCTTGTCAGGCCTGCTATCAGCAGGCAAGTCAGCCATGTTCACAGCAGCTGCACGATCTACATATGCAACACAAATCCCAGGGAAAAATCGGAACTCGCGTTAGCTTCTCTTTAAAGTATAATATACATATATACATAATAAATAATGGTTCAACTACAATATACCTTGTTCATGAGAGTCTGGGTACATTTCGGAGAGAAAAACAGGGTTATGATTATGGATGATAAGGAAAATGATATCCGGGATGGGGAAAATGGTATCTGGAGGGATGTCAAATAGGATGGACTCAAAGATGAATGGAGACCAGACCTTTATAAATGTACAGCCTGGTAGCCCGACCAGAAGAGCTCACCTGGGTCTTGCAGAGCAGCATGGTGTGAAAGGATCAAGGAGCCAAAGGGCTCTTGATCGTAACCTTGGAGGTTTCATTTGCCTAGTGGTGGTGGCTATGTTTCCTCTGTTCCTTCTTTACCTTTCGCTCTGGGTCAATGTAGCTGTTTTGCCAAGCTGTCCGCGGAATGGTTCAATGTTAGGGATGGTGGTTAACCAACCATAACCGGAACTTAGCCAATCAAACCCGTTTGTTGGGAATCCGAGACATGTCAAAAATTTATCAGATTACACAATCTCTCCGATCACTTCCCCGAGGTACATAAATCTTAAGAAAAAAGTATTTACACGATGCATGTCAAAAAAATCAGCAAATGCATGTGATTTTAATTCAACATGTATTTATTTAAGTATGTATTACATAATGTATGCTCATGAGTATGAAGCTGATGATATACATACATAAATCAATGTCTTAAACACTTATCGGCCATGCGTTGGTAGCGTTCAGACCCCAACTTTTTTCCACGATCGCCTTTCGAATCATTTCCCCCTTTCTGTACTCGACACAGACCGTTTGGCCGTTATGATGGTAGTAAGGAAGAATAATGGAACGCTTTTCAGGTAAGTCCCAGTGATCATCATGATAGGATACCAGTCTTATTTGGAAACTCAGTCTACTCACGTCGACTCAATACGTTTTTTTGTGCCGACTGCAGCCCGCCATTGTCCACACCCTTGCCGCTCCTACTTACTCATCCTGTGCAGGCCAATTTTTTTTCCCTCGGGAAAAGTCTCTTGTGAAAGGTATATACGCTGTATCATGTTGTTAAAGTATTATGACTCGTTGACTGATTGCTACATTTTCTCATTTGTTCATTGCATCTCTAGTTAGGCGTTTTTCAATTACTATCGTATCTCAACCTTGTTCCATTATAAACTTTGATGGCCCCTGTTACACGTTCTTCGACGCGTCGTTCCCTGGTCACCCCCCCACCAACAGACAATCCTCTCACCGTTAAAAACCCCTTGAAAGAAAAAAGAGACCCGTCAACCAACGTTTTTCCACCCAGACCATCTCGTAGAGGAGCCAAGCTTGCCGTCCAGACCTGCAAGGCACATCATCCTCCAGCGCCTGCAACTGTAGTTATAAACACCAAACCACATCACCCGAACCCTCCCATCGTCATCAGACGTGACCACTCTTCTACAATCAACAGCCACCGCCGTTCATCCACTCGTCCTTCGTCTGGCGCCTTCGCTGGACATTCCATCTCAAAGCTTCTTGATCCTCACCGACCACTTCCACGTACCCCTCCGTACACGCTCTCCAACCCACAACAAGATCACTGTCCCAATATTTCAATCAGGACTGCACCTCCAATCGAGTCAGACCAATCACCCTCGGAGTCAACCAGCCCGTGTGCTTCTCATATCATACCTGACTCCTCTGACATCATCCCTGAGGATCAACAATTGAATCCTGACGACCACATCTCTAACGCCCCAAAATCAGAGTATTCTACTTCTGAGCAAGGATCCCAGCAAATCGAAGCTCACCGTGAACTCGAAGCAATTGTCGCAGGCATACCTGACGACTTACTTTTCTTTCTATCACCAAACGTACCCCCGCGCAAGGCAACCATCAAGAAGCTGCTCCGTATAATTCAATTAGTGTTTCCTTCTGTCGAGTTCCGAGGATCCCCTGACAAAAACACTTTATTCCATTTTTTTCAAGAGAACGTTGCGCCTTTGTTTGCAACTTACTGTGAGACCACTGGGTATTCTTTTGCAGAGAAATATCACGACGAAATCAGTGTCGATCATATCGACGTTCACAACTTTGATCCCAGAAAACGCACTTCGACCAAGGCAATAATTGGAGCCTTAATTCACAAGGTTAAACCTGATATCAAAACCACCAACCTTAACAAGGAGACTTTGATCTCGATCTTTTATCAAACGTACAATCTCCCGGTTTTTCAAGCAGAACGTAAATTTAGTGTTGTTCCACCTCCAATCGGGGCCCCCCTGCACCGGGAGCAACTGAAGAACGATCTCCGATTCGCTCTACAGTGCTACTGCCCCACCCTTTTTATTCGCGTCGAGTGCGACCACCCGCAGCTGGCGGCTCTCTATCAGCTTTTTGTACTCGAGGACGAAACTAACGCGCATTTGGTTCAAGAAAATTTCCATTATTATTGGTTTAACCCTGAGATCCCAGCGGAATACCTGGTAAGCCCTTTTTTGTTGAAGGTATCTGGCATGTGTAGCAGCGCTCTGACCTGCCAACATTTTTATGTGAGCAGGAAAAGTATTAATCAAGTAACGCCTCGCTCAAAACATCTCCGCTCCTGGCCCCTGGTTCATCGGCAGATTTCCTTCCCTCCTCACAGAATTGCTTTGCTTATTATCAATTTCGCTATCTTAGAACATATATAGATATAAAATATAAAATCCGAAAAAATCGACTGTTTTCCTTGTCAATTTCTTTCTCGTTTCATGTTCCCGATCAAGTCAGCCTGAATCAAATACTCATTTGTAGTTTAACCATTGTGAGCCCATCATTTCCTCTTTCATCTTCACCCCCTTCAAAATTATGTGTCTTTTAACCCATGAACGTGTCTGACCTGATGATCTACTCAATTGTTTTCAGCCTTGCTAGTCCCCCGCTCCAATGCCCCCACATCGCCAAACTCGCCGTCTTTGCGTATGCTCTAAATGCGCCAAACAAATTCACTTGATCAATGGTCACCATCGCTCTGGCCAACTGTTGACTTACGACGCTGTCCGTCGACATGAAGTGGCAGACCGTTTTGCTCGTCGAGCTCAAAACGCTCTTCGACCCTCGTCAGCCATTTGGGCCCCACCGACTGCACCGCTCTCATCACAGTCTCGAGTCCACTCAAATCACCCCCAATGCATATCCTCCAGCAGTACACTCATCTTGGATCGCCACCCCGCCGTAATGCATATTATGTTATCGGCTGCAGTGTTATTTCTACTTGAACAAGTTCCCGCCAGAGCTGTTGAGTGCCAACTAAAAGCAAACTTTGAATTGATCACCCCCTTCTTGCTACAACCCAATGCCGACCCACCAATAGACGCCGCAACCATCAGAAAACTTCCTCGCAAGATCAATACTGTGATGTCGACTTTAGGTTTGAACTCTAACATCACCCGCCTTATCGCATGCCCTGCATGCTTTGCAACTTACCGCCTGGACAGTGCACCATCTCAGTGCACCTCAAATCTTACAGACGAGCTTCCCCGCCACCCCGCATCATGCGGCACCCCTCTCTTCATCACGCAAGTCCCCAAGCCGCTCCCCTGTCGCTACTACAGTTTCCAATCCTTTCCTAGCTGGCTAGAAGGATTCCTCTCCAGACCCGGCATCGAGGATCTGATGGATCAGTCGTTAATCTCTTCCGGGAAAGATTACAACCCCAATTCCGTCCGCGATATTCATGAATCATCTCAGTGGAAAAAATTCAGAGGAATCGATGGTCAACCCTTCACAGCTCAGTCCGGAAACTTGTCGTTCGGAATGTTCATTGATGGTATTAACCCCTACGGCAATAAACAGTCTGGAAAGCATGCAAGCATCACGTTTATTGTTTTAGTTTGTCTCACCTTACCAATCACACATCGTTTCCTCCCTCAAAACATATATCTTGTGGCTATTGCCCCTGGACCCAAAGAACCTTCTCTTACTCAAACCAACTGGCTCCTCGACCCCCTTGTGCAGGATCTGAAGACGCTTTGGAAAACAGGTCTTTTACTTGCTTCAACTTATCGCCACCGCCAAGGTCGCCGCATCAGGTGTGCGCTCATGCCCTTCTTTGCCGATCTTCCAGCCTGTCGTCGTACTTTGGGACTTGCTGGACACGCTTCACATGACCACATGTGTTCCAAATGCCGTATCACCAAAAATCGCATCCAATCTCTCGACATCAATCTTTACCGTAAACGCAATGATGAAGAACACCAAAAATTAGCAATGCAGGCGCGCGATGCGGGAAGCTACACTGCTCGTCAACGAATCTACAGAGCCGAGGGCATCAGATACTCCAAGCTGACTGAGTTGGATTATTGGTCTCTAATTGACGACCATGTCATCGATCCAATGCACAACCTACTCCTTGGAACTCTGGCCTGGCACTGCAGGCGCTTTTGGAAGATGACTGATCCGGAAAAAGTGCAATCTGCCCCTGTCTCCCGCGGATTAATGGACTTAATTATAGACAGCCGTTTCCCGCCTGAACGCCGAGCTCAAACATCACCCAATCAAGAAGAGAATTCAGCCAACGATCAGGGTAATCATGAAGACAACGCCTTGGTTGCTAATCTCCACGATGAGGCAACCTTCCTAGATATTTCATTCAAGTCCACTGACCCAGGCGATCCTGACTACAGTGTGCCTGATGAAGAGCTTGAAATACCCATAACTGCGCCCGTTTTCGATTCTGACATGCTTGGCTATGTTAATCAACGCTTGACTCGCATGCATATCCCCACGTCTATTTCACGCGCCATTCCGATCCTTGGTTCCGCGTCTTATGGCAAACTCAAAGCTGATGAGTGGCGTAATCTTTTTACTATTCAGCTACCACTCTGCCTAGTCCCTCTATGGAACGACAAAGACGAATTTCAACAGTCGCTTCTGACTAACTTTTGCCACTTGGTTTCAATGGTCAACATCGCACTCAAGCGCACCATGAGTTGCGACCGAATAGCCAAATATCGCCTACACAACCGTGCCTACCTTGAATCTGCGGTGAAGCTATTTCCTGATTGCCCCTTAGCCCCCAACCATCACATGTCGCTTCATATTCCCGAATGCCTCAAAAGATTTGGCCCTGTGAGAGCATGGTGGAGTTTTCCTTTTGAAAGGTTTATGGGACAAGTTGTGAAAAGCTGTCATAATAATCGCATCGGTATGTCATAAATTTCACTTTTTTCTGTATCTTAACAGTTGTTGATGTCATGCACGCCAACCAATTCCACAGGCCATTTGGAAACTACTTTCCTCACCACATTCACGCGCGCCTCTAGGCTTCGGGCCCTTTTTGAACAGGGCAACCTACCTGACTCGCTATCCTCACTTATTGCCAGTGTCACAGATGCAGAGCCAGTGCCTCCAGATCAGTCTACAGTGATCACAAGCCTTTCATACCAACCTACTCTTTGTGATCACGTGTTACACCTTCTAGTCAATCAAATCAACATGCTCGGTCCAGCAAATCACATTCTGTCGGATCAATATCATAAACTTACACGAGCTCAGCGAACCTCTTTTTATCCAATTAATGGAAGACACACGCCTCTGAAACAGTACCGCCACGGAGAAAACACATACTCAACTTTACAAAAAAACCCCAAGAACAGCCTCGTGAAGCTAGATGGCAGACACTTTCCTGACTGCCATCAATTTGGCTTCATCGAAAGTATATTCGAGCATAGCTACCGGTCCGCTAGACAGGTCCAAAAAACTGAGACCTGGTTCGTCTTGAAACCCCTTCCTCCAATACCTTTGAGCGCGCGAAATCCGTTTCGGGAACTCAAGTCGCCTGCAATGCAAGTTCACCTACGTCTCCTCCCCCTTGATGATCCAACATGTGCAATTCTCATTCAAGTTGGCTCAATCGAAGCACCTTGTGCATGGATTGAGTATGAAGCTGGTGAAGTTAATTATGAACATCTTAAAGTTCCAACAGTTGGTTTAGTCTCGTTAAATAAATATTAGCGGTCTTGTTTAAATCAATCTGATCAATGTAAATATACCATTTTTTTTCCCTTGTGTTTTTAGAGATTTTATTTCATTTTTTCTATATATTCCCTCCTCATTCATCTCTAACTTGAATGTATATAAATTTCCGCTTGTCCCAAGATTATTTTGTTTTGCATCCACCTAAGTGAAAGAAGTCTGTTTTTCTTTGCCTGATGTTGAAACCAAATTGTTTAAACCAGATTTATAAATATAATCTTACATGTTAACATGTAAACAAATCCAAAAAACATGTGGCAAATGATATTTTCTTTTCACAGGCAATGAAAAATTCTACCATGAGGGTATATAAATCTATGACAAAACCTTGTGATAATAAAAAACAAAAAACAAAAAACAAAAAACAAAAAACAAAAACAAAAAACAACACACAAAAAACCAACGAACAAACAAACAAACAAACATGAAACAAAAAACAAACAAAAAAACATAAAAAAAAAAAACATCCCCTCTGAGCTATTGGGGTGCATCACTTGGTGGTCATGAAACCCTTTCTTGGGTATGGGCCCAGGTGGACTTGACCCTTGACCCTTCAAGGTTGGCTATATGACAAGCGGGACTTGTCCCAGGCCACACGTGTGCTGGGCCGGGCCCAGCAGGCTTTGACCTGGGCATGTGAGCTTGTCAATTTACAAGCGGAACTTGTGCATGTGGCTTGATTTACCATACACACAATGCAAAGTCCATAACCAGCCACATATCATACTATATCATAGGCTAAATATCCATCACAAAAGCTTGAGAAAAATGATATTTATTACATAATATTGAGAGGAAAAAAAGAAGAAAAGGGAAGTTAAAAACCAAAAAAAACATGACCAGAAAAAATGAAAGAAGTAAAAACATGTGGGGGAAATTTTTGACCCCATGTAACACATGTACACAGTAGAAAACTCCTTGACAAGCCATATGGGCAAGATACACATCAATTGGAGGAAGAAGATTTTTTCCCAACCTGAAACCAAGGGTGGGTCTGCTATGCAAACATAGCGCGTAGTGTAGCGGAATTTTGCTAACATGTAGTGTAGTGTTAGTGCAATCCCGCCAGCATAGCAACCCATTGTTGCCAGTGAAACCAAAGTATGGAAAAAAGTCCAAATGGCAGTTATTCATACCCTATCAAAGAGATTTATTTCCACATGCGGAAAACGAACAAAATTTGCGGTGTAAGACAAAACATTTGACAATTTAAGAGAGTGTTTAGAAAAGTTGTGAGAGAAAGAACAAAGAGAGAAAAAAGGAAAAAAGGGGGACAAAGTGAAATAGAATGAGATAAAGTTTTAAGAGGATTGCCGAGGTTTTCGAGGATACGTGGTATGGAAGTCTTGAACCAAGGCGGGAGAGTTTCAAAGATGCTGTGCTGGTTCCCAAGAGGTTTGATCTTTGTCGGACTGGAATCCAGTCCATTCAACAAGATATTGTAGTTTGCCTTTGCGTAATCTCAAATCGAGGATACAACTTACTTCCCACTCGAGGTGATCTTGAACATTAACAGGTTCTGGAGGGGGATGAGTCTTGCCCAGGAAAAGATCCTTAGCTGGCTCTAGGAGTGATACATGAAAGACTGGGTGGATAGCGCTCCACTTCGAGGGAAGGGTGAGTCGGTAAGCGTTCTTTGAGATGATTGATTCGATGGTGAAAGGACCTAATTTTTGTTCGGAAAGTGTCTTGGCGGGTCGAGTTGATTGAATGTTGCTGGAGTCGAGCCATACTTTATCGCCGATGTTGTAAGCTGGGGATTCGAGTCGAAGTGTATCGGCTTGAAGCTTGTATCGTTGACTGGCTGCTTCAAGGTTGATTCAAAGTTGATCTTGAAGAAGCTTGAGGTTTGAGAGATAATCGGAGGCTGGAGTTGAAGGTGAGAGGTGAATTGAATCGAAAGTTGGATTCCGACCATAGAGTGTTTGAAAAGGTGATTGTCGAGTTGAGGAGTGAGTGGCGTTGTTGTAGGCGAATTCGGCTAAGGCAAGCCATTGGCTCCAGTCATCCTGCTGATAACTGACGAACATTCAAAGATATTGTTCAAGAATTTGATTTACTCACTCGGTTTGACCATCTGATTCGGGGTGATAGGCAGTTGATAAGTTGCGAGTTATTTTGAGTTGTTGACAGAGCGAAGTCCAGAAACCTGAAACAAACAATGAGCCACGATTGCTGACTATATTATCCGGGAGACCATGCTTTGAGAAAACATGTTCGATGAACAAGTTCGCAAGGTCTAATGAGGTACAAGTAGTCTTAGTTCGAAGAAATAGAGACATCTTCGAAAAACAATCCACTATCACCAGGATAGCGTCATGACAATCACTAAGAGGAAGTTGAGAGATAAAGTCCATAGAGAGAGAATGCCAAGGAAATGGTGGAATTGGAAGCTGTTGAAGCAACCCATACTTCTGATGCTTTGAGGATTTGTTCCTGTTGCAAGTGTGACAACGGTTTACATAATCTTTTACATCCTTGACCATTCCTGGCCAATAGAAGTCTTGAGCTATAAGTTGGTAAGTCTTATCCTGGCCAAAGTGACCAGCCAGGGGGGAATCATGTCTTGATTCGAAGATATCAAGTTTGATTTTAGGATCATTCGGAACAACAAACCTGCCCTTATAAAGGAGCACGTCATCTTTGTCGACTGTATAGTCCTTCGAGTCTTTTTCTCGAAGTTGACGACAAACAGGGTCATCCTTCTGAGTTTGAACTAACTCAAGGAATTCTTTGCTGAGTTGTCCCAAATGTATTGAGTTAAGAGATATACCAGAGGAAGAAGAAGAAAATATAGTTTGAACATTAGCAGGGTTATTATCAGCGAAGGCTCTCCCGTCCGAGCGAGGGATAAACGTCATCTTGACGTGACAAAGCATCTGGAACTACTGCTAATTTGCCAGGTCAATAGTTTATAGTAAAATTAAACTCGGAAAGAAGTTCAGACCAACGAGCCTGCCTGCGAGTAAGAACTTTAGTGCTCGTAAAATATTTAAGAGCATTATGGTCAGTCAAAATCTCGAAAGGCTCAAGGAGGCTGAGAAAATAAGAGCGCCATTTTTTCAAGCAATGGACAATTGCAAGAAGTTCCTTATCATGAATCTCATAATTGAGTTCAGCGGATTGTAGCTTCCTTGACTCGAAAGCTACAGGGTGAAGATGCTTCAAGGAAGCGGAGAATTGAGATATAACACCTGCAATGGCGTAGTCACTTGCGTCAGTTTCAACAATGGTTTTACACATCTCGCTGAAGTGAGCCAGAATTGGTGCCGTAGTAAAAGCTTTCTTGAGAGTATTAAACTCCCGTTCAGCTTTGACTGTGAAAATGAAAGGAGTATCCTTTCAAAGAAGATTAGTAAGGTTCACTATGGTTTTTGAATAATTCTTTATAAATTTGCGATAAAAATTAGCAAAACCAAGGAAACCTTGGAGTGTTTTAACACTCAAGGGCTTGGGCCAGTCAAGGACTTTTTGACATTTGTCCGAGTCCATACTGATACCATCAGTAGAGATGACTACCCCGAGGAAATGAAGAGACGAGTTGTGAAATTCACATTTCGACAGTTTGGCGAACAGGTTATTTTCTCGAAGTCTTCGAAGCACTTCTTTGATATGGGAAGTGTGTTCTTCGAGGTTCTTTGAGTAAACCAAAATATCGTTGAGGTAGACTACTACGTATACTTCAACAATGTCAGCGAATATATCGTTGACAAGGTTCTGAAAAGTGGAAGGAGCATTGCAAAGCCCAAAAGGCATTACCGTATACTCATAACTACCAAACCTGGTTCTCATAGCCGTCAGCCATTCATGACCTTCGGCGATTCGAACCAAATTATAGGCACCTCGAAGATCGAACTTTGAGAAGTGAGTAGCTCCATGGAAGAGAGTAAGAAGGTGAGACATGGGGGGAAATGGATAAGCATTCTTTCGAGTGACATTATTCAGCCTCCTGTAGTCCACGCAGAGTCTGAGAGACCCATCCTTCTTAGGGACGAAAAGCACAGGGGAACCTGTATTCGACTTGCTTGGTTGAAGGAAACATTTTCCTACATTTTCCGCAATGTAGTCTTGAAGTTCAGCAGATTCGTGCTTCGAGAGAGAATAGACTGGGCCAGGCGAAGGTGCCGGACCTGTGAGTTCGATCTGGTGATCATATGGTCTTCAAGGAGGGAGTGTATCCGCTCTCGAAGGGGAAAAAACATCAGCAAATTCATGGTAGATGGGAAGAAGAGTCTTTTGGATGGTTTCAAGGTCTTCAATCTCATCATCTTCTTCAAGGCTTGGAATAGTTGTCAAAAGAGGATGTGAGAGGATCAGGGAGTACAGAAAACCTTTAAATGAAGGTAATTCCTTCTCTTCGAAGAAGGAAGTGAGAGATAAGTTAGAGCAATAAGCAATTACTCCGTGATCTTTCGAAGAAATGGAAGAGGGAGAGGCAGGATATTCAAAGTCTCCTGGCGGAAAAGTGTCATCTAACTGAATGACATAGTCAGGTAAGCTGTTTAATTCTTTTTTGACTGGGAGAGAAGAGTTAGTGTCTGGAGATATTTTGGGTCAAAGGTTAATTACTCCTTCTTGCCATTTAACATCTGGGTTCCAATGCACCAGAAAGTCATGGCCAAGGATGTTATCATCCATCCCTTGGGCACCCAAGACTAAAAGATCCCGTTCGAAGCTGGGGAAAGATTTGAATTGAAAGGTCCACTTTGCCTTCTTTGAAACCCACAAACTGGGCTCCTTCAAAGAACTTACCAAGAAAATTGGGAATCTTGATGTCTCAGTGAGCTGAAGGGACTGTTGATTGGCAAATGTCAAACTAATAAAAGATACATTAGCACCAGAGTCGAGGAGGACCCTGTATGGTTGATTCAAAGAATCAAATAAAATAAATCTTGAACTTGGAACACTCTCAGTGGTCTCACAAGCTCGAAGGTTGACTCGCGGAAAAGTAGAAGATAAGTAGTTTTCTTTGCGAATCATAAGAGAACTACTCATTAATTGTTTGACAACTTAGCTGCCTCACGGGCTGCTCTTTTAGCACAAGCATCCAATTGATGTTTCCCACCGCAATACATACAAAGTCCCTCTTTTTCCCTTCTCGCCTTTTCATCCGCCTTGAGGGCCCTTTCGGTGTTGAGCACCTTGGAGATCTCTTGAGGAATCCTGGTTCGAGTTTGTTGGGGGGTTGAGGTTGAAGGGTTTGACGTTGCAGGATGGATCTTCTTTGGGGTCGAATTCGAAGATTTCTTTGAGGATTGATCTTGCGTCGCAGGAGTGGAGTCGGTCTTCTTGGTTTGAGATCGGTCGTGATAGCAGTTGTCCAACTCAATAGTGAAAGCAATGAGATGTTGGAGTGTCGAGAGTCTATGACCACTGACCACAAGCTGGTCGGTCATTTGAGAGGGTAGGCCTTTCCGGAAGTGAAAAAGAAGAGCCGCGTCGTTCCAGTCAATGTGAGATTGTAAGACTTGGAACTGGGCAATGTAGGTCGAGGCTTTACCGTTCTCCTTCATCAAAAGAGAATTGAGTTCGAACTTGGCATTGCAAACTTCATTAGGATCTCCGAACAATGTGAACAGCTGTTGTTCAAACTTTTCCCAGTTATTGAGGATGCAGTCCGGTTTGGTGTTGCTCAGCAGTTTGAGGTAAGGTTTGAACCATTGCAAGGCTCGGCCACTGAGATATGAAGAAGCGTCAAGTACCTTCTGACAATCGAGAGAGAAGGTTGCCGGGTTGTTAGAGAAGAGAATTTTGCAGGATTGACGGAAAACTCTTAGTTTCAAGGATTGCTCGCCGTCAAACTTGTCGGGAGCTTTCATTCCGGGTGTCCGAAACTTGGGAGGTCCATTACCGCCTTCAGTCTTCAGGGCCTTGATAAGGGATACCAACATTGAAGTCGGTGATTCATCGGCCGCTCTTTTGGGTTTGTTGGAACCTGAAGGGTTTTGAGGTGGTGAAGGAGGTGGGTCCCGTCGCCGAGGTCGCCCTCGGTTGATCGGTTTCTGAAAAGTGAAGGAGTCCTCCGAATCAGAGAGTTGCCGAAGTGGGTCAAGAGGCGCATTCTGATTTCGAGTCAAAGGAGGAATTTGTTCAATAGAAGGTCAATTGCCGATGGGAGTTGCGGGGGCTCGGCGTCGGTCAATGTCATGGTCCAGAGGGTGTTCGGCCGGACCTTGTGACCTAGTTCGAACTGGTGTACGTTCAACGGTGGGCCGCTACGCTACGCTACGCTATTTGACCGCTACGTGTTAGCGTAGCGGGTTTGTTTTTTTCCCAGAAAATTTGTAGCATTAGCTGAAATTTCACTCCGCTACACTAACAGTTAGCGTAGCAACAAATTTTTCAAGCCATTTTTTTGTAGCGTTAGCGGGGAAAATTCACCGCTAGGCTAACAAGTAGCGTAATGTTTCTGGCGCTAACAGATTTTGAAGTTCTCAGTAGCGTAGCGGCATCATTGCTACGCTATGCTAAATGTTAGCTGTTAGCTGATATTTTTTCCGCTACATAGTTTTTTGGATTACACGCTAACACTAATTTTTGACAGCTAACAAGACAACTGTTAGCTGTGTAATTCAAATTATATCTCTTGTGAGAATTGATCCCGTCACTGCCAGCATAATTGCCTAGGATGAAGTCATCCCAGTTAAACTGGGATGCACTCAACCAATTTAAACTTGGTTGAATTAAACTGATGAAATATAAATCCAAGGGACCCCCCTTGGTTTTATATTTCATTGGTTGAGGCCAACCTACTTTAAATTGGTTGTTTGCATCCTAGTTTAACTGGGATGAACTCAACCTAGGTAATTATGCTGGCAGTGCGTGCTCAAAAGGAAGAGGGAGGGTAGCCACGGCGTTAGTGGTCAATCTTGACCACTACACCACGGCTACCCTGAGAGTTGGAGGGATTGGTGGGAGTACATCCCATCAATGCAGCTCAGGTTCCATTTTTTTTTTTTTTTCAAATCCTGGTTGATTTCTTTTTTATTATCAATTCCAGTCTCCTTCAAAAATTTGTCACCTGAATTTTGTTTTTCAATTTTTTTGGGCATTAATAAAAAAACCCGGGTTTTCCGCGTTTACACCTGGTTTTACGCAGCGGCAACGTAAAATTTGCTGCGGAGTACACCCGGTTTTCCGCGTTTACACCCGGTTTTTTAATAATTTTTTTGCGGGCGGAATTTTGAGGTTTTTCAAAATTTTAAAATCGCCAAAAATACTTCCTGGCGTGTAGAATTTTATGGTATTTTTTATTTTCCAAAAAAGCAACATCTTCTATTTTCTTTTGCCCATACACCCGGTTTTTTCAAAGAAAATTCCCCACGGCTCAATTTTCAAGATTTCTCAAAGTTTTAAATCTTTTCACAGCACTTTAAGGGGTGTAGAATTTAATGCAACAGACAGTTTATTTTTAAATTTACTGGTTTGTTTTATGATTTTGGGACAGAACTTATTTGTAAACACCTTCACGGCTGTCTTTTAAGATATTTGGGGAGTTTTTAAATGGATTCATACACTTTAGAGGGTGGGTAATTCATTGGAAACAAATACTCCTTATAAAATTAACTTGTTATCAGAATAAAATGGAATTTTTATCAGAATAAAATGGAAATATAGGAAAATAGACAAATAACTATTCAACATCAACAATCTTATTAATTCTGGCAGATCTTCTTATTGGAGGGAAAAGAACATTTTCCTCAAGGTCCAAATTGGGCTGAATCCACTCTTTCCACAACAGAGCTTCCTCTTCAGCCCAATGTTGCCAATATGGATAAATCCTAGGGGAAGGCCATATTTCAGCCTTAAACGTGAAGCTGATGAGATGGAGAAGACTGGGAATGAGTATGAGACATATGGGAGAGTGGGTGGTGGGTGGAGAAGAGAGAGGGAGATAAATGGTGGGCATTAGACCAGAAAACAAGACCACAGGTCTTTTATAAGTGTCAGCCATCAAGTATCCATGAGCAGGGAAGGTCATCCAATACTTCAGTGGGGCCTGTCCTTTTCCATCCCAAGAGAGTGCATCGATTAGATCCTTGTGGTTGGCGCCCCATATGTTCTTTAGCATCTGAAGGTTTGAATATAAAGGGTTTGATTTGAGTTCTTCTTTCATTTCCTTGCGAATTTTCATCCATTCGTCTGAGGAACGTCCCATGCTGACTGCAGCGGCTCGAAATCCACAATTCCCATCGCCTTTGACATCGGTAATCGTAGAGAGATGTTGGATGGCTTCTTTGGGATGAATGTTGTCTTTGTACTTGTACTGAAGGATAATTTGAGAAAAGATTAATTGTATATAAAATGAACACTAAATAAAAGGAAATTACTAACCAAATCAACAGCCACATTATTGTAAGTACTCCAACTGAGTGCCTCAGACATATAGGTGTCAGGATTAGAGATTGAGCTGGCTGTCATTGAGGTCTATGAAAGAGGTAACCAATAAGAAGCTCAGAAGTAAAGATCTCTTCAAAAAAAATTAGTAAAACTCACATCAAAAGGCCTATAAGCATCATTTTCTGCCAAAGTGTATTCATATGTCTTGGTCCTTTTAACTGATTCAAATTTCACCTGTTTAAGTATTTTTCCAGACCTCTGATGTATCAAAAAATCATTTAACTTCAGTATAATGTACTCAAGATGGAAATAAAAACACTTACAGTCTTCAAATTTCCTCTGTCATGTTCTGAGCCCTGTTGAATGATATCATCCACCTCTGGAAGCTCTCCACTTGATTCAGACTCCTCCTGACTTTCCTCTTCTGTTGACACAGCCTAGAAAACACAAGGAGAAAGAATTAGATGTGATATTTGAGTGAAGAATGAAGATGAATCATTACCTTGGATTCCTCAGATTCATCCATCTTCTTAGGCCTACCACGTCCTTTTGTCTTGGCCAAAGGTTCCTACAAGTTCACAAGAAATCAATAACCAAAGACAAACAGACAAGAGATAAATGAATAAATACCTTGTGTTCTGTCACCTGCTTCCTGGGCCTTCCTCTTCCTTTCTTCTCCAATTCTGTGTATTCATAGCCTGAAGGATCCCTTTTTGTTGAAGTAGTTGATTTGTGTTTCCTTTTGGCTCCCTTTGGTCTTCTGTTGAGTTGACAACTCAGGGTTTTCTTTGTTTTTCTGCTTTTCACATTTCACTTCCATTTCACCTACATTTCACACTTTGTATGTAGTATACCTGAGACAGCAGTGGTGGAAGGCTCCCTTTCCTCATCCTTCCACCAACCACAATCACTCACCTCACCATCTCGTGCTTGCTGCTCTCAGGTATGTATGTTCCATATCTTCTCATCTTTTTCTCTTTCCTTTCCTCTTCTCCTCCTTCTTTTCTTATGCAATGAATTATCCTTCCACCAACATCAATCACTCACCTCACCATCTCGTGCTTGCTGCTCTCAGCCCTTGTCTGTTTCATCAGGTTATGAGCCTGCGCTAAAATCCAGCTACCGAGCACGTTAAATAAACGGTCTTTCGAGTGAATCTGTGGACTCTTCTAGGATCACCGGACGGTTGTCTTCTCCGTCATGTCGAATTCGACTAATCCCAAACTACCTTCTTTGAATCTCGGTGTCGCTCTCTCCGACGATACCTCGGTCCCTAAATTACAGGGAGCCAAAATAATTCCTCTACGAGCACCGGACTCGGAGTCAAACTACTCCGATTGGGAGTACCAAGTCACCATGCTGCTAGAGAACTTCAACATCGAATACGTTCTGCAACCGATGACCATCGACAAACGACCGATCAATTGGGATCGCAACAACAAAGCTGTCTGCACCCTTATCTCTCAGATCGTCGATCGGGCGAATTTCAGGTACACCAAACCTCACCGCAAAGACGCCGCTAAGACTTGGGAGGCGCTTCGCATTGCCCATCAAGATTCGTCGGCTGGCGGTCGTATGTACTGGTTACGGAAGCTCTCGGTCTCCAAAATGGATGGCAACGATATGCTTGCACACATTGATGCAGTCGCCAAAGTTGCCGAAAAGCTAGACGCTCTGATCACTCCGGACAAACCGCTAACGTCCAATGAAATCCACGCAACGGCTCTCTTGAACTCACTTCCGAACGATTGGGTAAATTGTGTGTCATCCCTTATGAATCAACCCCACGTCTCCGCCGAGCAGATTGTCATGGCACTCAAGAGCGAGTATCTTCGCTGTAAAACTCACAACGCCGAGGACTCTATCACAGTGTTGTCCACAAAAACTAAACCCCAATTTTCCAAATCTCATCCCAACAATCGTCAACGGTCGGACCGCCCACCACGTGACAACTCCCGTCACTGTGACTTCTGCAATGTTGACGGTCATGACCTTAACGCCTGCAACAATACCCGTTGTATTCTGGCTGAACATAAGGCAAATCAAAAGCCCCGCACCGACTCGAACAACCAAGACCGTCCGCAGCATCAATCAACCACGCCGGCGGCAAGGGCTGGTCGAACCTCAGCTGCCACCCTTGGTTCCTACCCTCACTCAAATGAGGACGCTGATGAATCCGATTACTCTGGCTCCGAAATAGGAGTCATCGCAGGAAACGCGGTGGCCTCCCTCTCCGCAGCTTTCAGTCAATCGCCGTCTGGTGACGCCAACATTGACTCTGGGTGTTCTATGTCAATGACCCCGGATATCTCGACAGTCAATAATCCTAAGACAGATTGTACACCTGTTCATCTCGCGGACCACTCTGTTGTCAAGGCGACTCACAAGGGAACCACCCTCCTTCCCATGTCTAGCAACACGGCCGTAAAAACCCTTGTTGTCCCTGCCCTTCACGAGCCTCTACTGTCGGTTGCCGGTCTCTGCGACGAAGGATTGACAGTTGTCTTCACTAAGAACTCGTGCGACTTCTATGCTTCGGGTTCGTCGGTCGTCAGCGGTGACTTAGTGGGACAAGGCTACAGGCGGGGAAATCTCTACTATCTTCCCTCCCAACCTGTGAGCGCTTTTTCCTCTGTCTCTCTTCCGTCACCACCCTCAGACGATTCTCTCTTAAGTTATCACTATCGTATCTGCCACATCGGCTTGCGACCTCTCAAATCCCTGCTAAAACTCAACGGTGTTACACCTTCAGTTATGAACGAGATCGACGTCCAACGGTGCCCAATCTGCGTTCAGGCCAAAATGCCTCGATTGGCCCTCAAATCGCGTTCAGCTCATCGATCCACTACCCCCGGCCAGCTAATCCACTCGGACGTTGGTTTGTACGAAGTTGTCTCACAAGAAGGGTACAAATACTTTATAACCTTTGTAGACGACTGCTCCAAATCTCTAAGTGTATATCCTATGAAATCCAAATCAGATTCCTTTTCTTGCTTTAAACTTTTTCGCGCATTCTTCGAGAAAACCGGTACTCGCAAAGTCCTTTCTCTTCGCACAGACAATGGCGGCGAGTACATATCAAATGAGTTCTCTGCCTATCTGGCCAATGCGGGTATCAATCACGAACCTGGCCCTCCCCATTCCCCCGAGCTCAATGGGGTGGCCGAGCGGACTAATCGAACAATAAGCAATCTTATTCGCTCGTCCATCCTAAGCGCCCGCCTCCCCAAATCATTCTGGGCGAATGCTCTTCGCCACTTTCTCTTCTCCTTCAATTCGATTCCGTGCAACACTCCCATGGGTTTTGCCTCTCCCAACTCTATACTGGGCCTCCCCTCGATCGACATCAAGCGGCTCCACCCCTTCGGCTGCCTCGTCTGGTACAAAGTCCCAGAGGCCAACCGCAAGAAGCTGGACCAAAAGGGACGCTGCTCCATCCTTCTCTCGTATCTGGCGGATGGGAACGGGTATTGCCTGTGGGATCTGGAAAAGCGGTCCGTCCTCAAGTCCAGGGATGTCATATTTGACGACTCCACCTTCCCTTATGGCTCAAAGCTCACCACTTCTACTTCCCCGGTTCCGGTAGAGATATCCTGGCCATCCATCCCTTCTCCCATCCAATCTTCAACTTCACACCCCCCTCCTCCGTCCAACCTCTCCTCTACTCCTTCCGTTCCTATGGCGAAACCTGCGGCAGATTCACCACCAGCAGACAAACCGTTAGACATCCCGCTCCGCCCACGGTTTGATCGTCAACTCGAGGCTTCCATTCACGCCCCAAAGAACTCTGTCCGCAACCCAGAAACTATCCCCTCGGACTCCGACTCAGCCCCGCCGTCTTCCGCTCCTTCCGCACCATCCCCGCCAGATTCTCCGGGGTTGTCTCCTGATCTGACTGTCATCAGTCTTCCCGCTCTTCCCCCTTCTTCCCCCGCTCCCAACATTCCCCCTTCCCCTGTCTTTCCCCCCTGTCATCCTGACCCTACTCCTCCCATACATCCTGCCTTCCCCCCAGCTCTTGCACCAGCTCCTGCCCCGCCCCCAGCCGTCTGCCCGCCTGCTCCGCCGACTCCACCCCGTCGTCGTTCTGGTAGAGATCACAGACCACCGGATTGCTATGGTCAATGGTCAAAATCCGCCAAACCACTTGACAATGTCGACACGCCAAAAACATGGAGACAACTTCTCAAATCACCCAACAAGGGCCGCTGGCTCAAGGCCGCCGACGAAGAATTTGCCTCTCTAATCGGCATGCAAACATGGAAACTTGTCCCTCGGCCGGCTAGATGGAGGATTTTTAAATCCAAATGGGTGTTTAAGGTGAAACGCCGACCGGATCGATCTATTCATAAACTCAAAGCAAGACTGGTAGCTATGGGCTATTCCCAAATTGAAGGTCTCGACTACAATGAGGTGTTTTCGCCAACCCTCCGGCTGGAGACTCTCCGCCTAATACTCAGTTTGCTCGCCTCTCGCGGCTGGAAAGGCCGTCAAGTCAACTTCAAGACGGCATTCTTGAATGGCCATCTGGATGCCCCTGTGTACATGGAACAACCACCCGGATTCGAGGACCCTCTCCACCCGGACTGGGTGTGCGAAGTAAATCGCTCCTTGTATGGCTTGAAGCAATCTCCTCGCCAATGGAATCTCGAACTCCACAAGGCGCTCCTGGATATCAGCTGGCAAAACTCGAAATATGATCCTACACTTTACTTCAACATAGTTTCGGGCGAGCTGGTGGGAGCGCTTACAACACATGTTGACAACCTCGCCATCGTCGGTAAACCTTCAGTAGTCAACCCCATCATAGCCTCAATTGGGAAACGCTTCAAGATTGGCGCCAATGAGGAACTCAATCATTTCCTTTCGTTGAAGATCACGCGCGACTTCGCCAACAATCATGTTTTCCTTAACCAGGCACATTACATCACCGATCTCTGCGACCGCTTCTTAAACAGTAACCACACCGCTGTTGCTACCCCAACCGACTCTCTCTTCAAGAACCTCGGTCGTCGACTACCATCCGACCCCATTTCCCCTGGACCGTACTCCCAGTTAATCGGCTCGCTCCTCTGGGTCTCCCAATGCACCCGGCCAGATGTGGCATTTGCTGTAAATCGGCTCTCTCAACATCTCCGCGATCCTTCCTTCGCCCACTGGCATGCAGCACTGAGGGTACTCAACTATCTTGTTACCACTAAGCATCTGAAGCTGCGACTCGGTGTCCCTCTCACGCTTTCCGGATACAGCGACTCAGACTGGGCGGAGGATTGCGATGATCGTCGATCTACTTCTGCCTACACCTATCGCGTCGGTGACGGCGCAATCTCATGGAAATCCCGCAAGCAGGCGACAGTCTCCCTCTCGAGCACTGAGGCAGAATATAAAGCTCTCTCAGACTCGTGCAAAGAAGGCCTGTGGCTGCGTCACGGGCGTTGATAAACGCATGCCAAGCGCGCACGCCAACGCCAACCCGCACGCCAATTTTTTTTGGCGTGCGGGGCCTACACGCCATTTTTTTTTGGCGTGTAGGGTCTACACGCCAATTTTATTTGGCGTGTGAGACCTGCACGCCAAAAATGGCGTGTGGTTCCCACACGCCATTTTTTTTTGGCGTGTGGGCCCCGCACGCCAAATAAAATTGGCGTGTGGGCCCCGCACGCCAATTGTTTGGCGTGCGCTCTCACACGCCAAACAATTGGCGTGTGGGAGCGCACGCCAAATAATTGGCGTGCGGGGCCCACACGCCAATTGTTTGGCGTGCGGGTCCCCCCTCGCTCACATAATCGAGTGGTAGGGACCACTCGATTACGTGAGCGAGGCCGGCTGACGAGGTTATACAACCTCGTCAGCCGGGAGGACTTCCTCCCGGCCGGCGAGGCTATACAACCTCGTCGGCCAGGAGGAAGTCCTCCTGGCTGACAAGGTTGTATAACCTCGTCAGCCGGGAGGACTTCCTCCCGGCTGACGAGGTTATACAACCTCGTCAGCCAGGAGGAAGTCCTCCTGGCCGACGAGGTTGTATAGCCTCGTCGGCCGGGAGGACTTCCTCCTGGCCGACGAGGCTATACAACCTCGTCGGCCAGGAGGACTTCCTCCTGGCTGACGAGGTTGTATAACCTCGCCGGCCGGGAGGACTTCCTCCTGGCCGACGAGGTTATACAACCTCGTCGGCCGGGAGGAAGTCCTCCTGGCCGACGAGGTTGTATAACCTCGTTGGCCGGGAGGAAGTCCTCCCGGCCGACGAGGTTATACAGCCTCGTCAGCCAGGAGGAAGTCCTCCTGGCCGACGAGGCTGTATAACCTCGTCGGCCAGGAGGAAGTCCTCCCGGCCGACGAGGCTATACAACCTCGTCGGCCAGGAGGACTTCCTCCTGGCTGACGAGGTTGTACAACCTCGTCAGCCGGGAGGAAGTCCTCCCGGCTGACGAGGTTATACAACCTCGTCAGCCAGGAGGACTTCCTCCTGGCCGACGAGGTTGTATAGCCTCGCCGGCCGGGAGGAAGTCCTCCCGGCTGACGAGGTTGTATAACCTCGTCAGCCGGCCTCGCTCACGTAATCGAGTGGTCCCTACCACTCGATTATGTGAGCGAGGGGGGACCCGCACGCCAAACAATTGGCGTGCGGGGCCCACACGCCAATTTTATTTGGCGTGCGGGGCCCACACGCCAAAAAAAAATGGCGTGTGGGAACCACACGCCATTTTTGGCGTGTGGGTCTCACACGCCCTTTTTTTTTGGCGTGTAAACCCTACACGCCAAAAAAAAATGGCGTGTAGGCCCCGCACGCCAAAAAAAATTGGCGTGCGGGTTGGCGTTGGCGTGCGCCGTTGGCGTGCGTTTATCAACGCCCCTGCGTCACCTGCTAACTGAACTCCGCCTTTGACCAGACACCGCCATTCCTCTCCATGTTGACAACGAGGGAGCTGAAGCCCTTGCAAAAAACCCCGAACACCACGCCCAAACCAAACACATTCATGCCCGCTACCACTTCATCCGCGAATGCCTTCAACATCAAGACATCACCCCTTTACACGTGTCCACTCATGAAATGCTTGCGGATATGCTCACGAAACCATTATCACGAGTTGCTCTTGAAAAACACCGCCTGATGTTCGGCATTGTTGATTGATTCTTTCCTTTTCCTTCCTTCCCCATTTTATTAATTTATTTTTCTTTTCTCTCTCTTCTTTCCTTTCTTTCAGTTCATGTATGCAGCAAGGGGGGGTGTTGAGTTGACAACTCAGGGTTTTCTTTGTTTTTCTGCTTTTCACATTTCACTTCCATTTCACCTACATTTCACACTTTGTATGTAGTATACCTGAGACAGCAGTGGTGGAAGGCTCCCTTTCCTCATCCTTCCACCAACATCAATCACTCACCTCACCATCTCGTTCTTGCTGCTCTCAGGTATGTATGTTCCATATCTTCTCATCTTTTTCTCTTTCCTTTCCTCTTCTCCTCCTTCTTTTCTTATGCAATGAATTATCCTTCCACCAACATCAATCACTCACCTCACCATCTCGTGCTTGCTGCTCTCAGCCCTTGTCTGTTTCATCATCTTCCTCGTCCTTGGTGATCCTTGCTAAAGAGAGGTTCCTGGATGGCCACTGTGGTGTAGTTCCCTTGAAAGAGCTTCTTGATTTTGCCAATGTAGAATTTTTGCTCGCCAGGTTGAAACGTTTGGAATTCCTTAAAGAGATCTGTTAAGAAAATTTCCTCGTTGTTTTCTTTGGTGGGAAGTAGACTGTCACTTGATCCATCGTTGTTGTCATCTTCAATGAATGTCTGCTCATAAATGGAGGCAAAAAACAAATTAGAACTATAAAACTATGAAAGAGAAACAGAAACCAGGAAATCATATTAGCCAACTCACTTCAAGATCCTTTTTAACATGCCACTGAGAATAGAAATTGCGATGGGTGAATTTGCTTCCAAGTCCTTTGGCTTCGTGAACTTGATGGATGCAAGGGATTCCCATGTGAGAAGAGTAGTTTCCAGTGCAAGTGGAAGTTGGCGGTTTAGAAATGTGGTGAGAATGGATGATCTTGAGGGCATAGTGGGAGATGGTGCCATTTAGATCACCAACACAAGGGGGGAGGCCAGTGAGGAGTTTGTAGGAGTGCTGAGATGATTCGATGTACCGTTTGTGAAGTTGATCGGTCAGAGCTTGGTGGATTTGTTTGACAACAGCGGCAAAGGAGGCAGTGGAAGAGTTGATGAATCGTTTGATGTACGCGTGAAGACCTTTGACTCTAGAGGTGATAGTGTTACCGAAGTGGGGTTTCTTGTTGACAAAACAGGCTACAATTTTTTCTTTGCAAGGGAGGATGTTGGAGATGATGTAGTCGGCGGTTGGTGGATTCCAAGTCATAGACAGCTGAGTGAAGTTCTTGTGATAGTCTGAAACATCAATCGTGTGGTAGAATTCATGATGGCGGATTTCATGAACGAGAGCTTCAATCGGGGTACGTCCTTCAACTTGGAGGTTACGGTGATTGTAGATGGTATTGAGGGTGACAGAAGAGGGGAGATTGGTGTCTTGCAATAACGCAGTCTTAATAGTTAATGGTCAAACTCCAGAATGGGTTAATTCGGTGACAGTGGTTTTTTGTTCTTTGGTTAATCGGCGATGGACAGCATGGATGGAAGGATCTTCAGAAGCTGGGTGGTTGTGGCTAGGATCTTTGATCTTGATTTGGAAGTAGCCTGTCTTCTTATAGAAGTTTCCAGTAAGTTTGAAAGGACAGGAAATCTTCTTGGTCTTCCCCAATTGAGTACCATCTTTGGTCTGAAAAACCCCAGATCTGTCACATTGATAAGTGCATCTGTTCTCCCCATTTTCAGTGGAGGAATGGGTTATGCAGAGGGCATAGCCATGCTTCTTGGCCCAAGTTTGGACAGAGCTATGCATTTCCTCCTTTGTTTGATATGTTAACTCAGGAGGAGGAGCAAGGTTGGGTACTTCGGGAGTGGTGGCGGGAGTGGTGGCAGCATCTTTGGCGAGGAAGAGGGGGTTGATGTGAGACATGTTGGATTTTGGGGTTTTTTGGATTGGGGGAAAGGTTGAAAAAATTGGTGGGGTATGGAAGATTTTGAGGTGGCGTGGAGAGGGGAAAAAAAGAAGTTTTTTGGTGTTATTTTTAGTGGGTTTGGGTGGAAAATGGATGAGGAGTAGTGGTGGGAGTGAAAATGGGTGGTGGGAGGAGTTGGGAAAATTTGGGGAAAAAAAGTGAAATTGGTGACTGGGCTTGCGGAGAGGAGGAAAAATGGGGAATTTCGGTGTTTTTTTTGTGTGGATTGGTTGAGTGGTTGATGAGTTACAGGGGGTTGATGATTTAGGGGGGGTGGTGTTGGTTTTGATTGTGGTGAGCGGATTTCGATGTGGTTGATGTTGGAAGTTGGATGAGCATACCTGGGAAGCCTGTGCGCATCATATGCCACCCTCATTTTGCATATTGAATAAAAACTCGAAATTAAATAAAACCGGGTGTGCGCGCGGGAAAACGGGTTTGCTGCGCAGCCGCATCTGCGCAGAAAACCAGGTGTAAACGTGGACAAACCGGGTTTTTTTATTAATGCCCTTTTTTTTTGTCGGTGATAGCTTCCTCAATTCTCAATATTTATTGATTTTTTGAGATTTTTTTGAGATTTTTTTTTTTTGAGATTCTCAACCAGCACTCTCACTCAGCTCCTCCAATAGCTTCAACCTCCCAAATCCCTCCCACCAGGCTCAACCTAGCTCTCAGGATCCCTTCCCTCTTGGTAAGTCCCCTCCCCTTCTCCTCCACCCACCATTACTTACCACCTTGCTACCCTACCCTGCCACTATCTGCCCAGCTACCCACTAACTGCTACCCTGGGGCCACCTGCCTTGTAAGTCCCCCCCACCCTGCTATCCTGCTTGCTAACCTGATATCTGTTACCTACCAACAGATACCAGCCACCACCCAAGCTACCCTACCGCTTTCACTACCCTGGGGCACTCACTGTAAGCCCTGCTCCTCATGGTCTTACACAAACATGTCACAAGATTACATAAGCCTAGTTCCTCTTGTATTTAGTCTCAGTTTCTCCCTTCACCTAGACAGCAGAGATCTTTCTCTCCTGTCTAGGTAAGTACCTTATTTCCTTTCCTTCTCTTCTGATGTCTACTTCTCATTTCCTCACTTGTAGATACTAACGGAGAGATCTTTCTCTCCTGTCTAGACAGCAATTCATCCTACTTTGGTACTAGAACTTCTTCTCCGGAGCTATTGAGCTCCCTTGCTAGTGCCTATCCAACGGACAGTGAAGGATCAGAACGTGATCCTTACACTTTTTTTTTCTAGTTCCACAAACACAACTGGCAGAATTTTTAATAATTCATTGACGTGCCGTATCCGACTTCCTACCTTCAAGACAATTTCTCCAACTCCAACTCACATCCTTCCGACCCTTCTCAGCAAGATGACCCAACGGTGGTCTAGGCAAGCCTCTCACCAGCTCCCTTACGGCCTCAACGCGCATATCCAGATTTTAGAAGATGTAGTATGGGCTCTTTTGGCAACGCAGGAGGCTGTCCCGTCCGTTTTGGCTCCCTCAACCGTTTCGTTCCGATACTCAAGGAGTCGTGGCCTTATTCCAATGTTGTCCGAAGCGGCAGCAAGATCGCTAGCGGCAACTCAATCGACCCGGCGTGGTTTCTGTCGTTCTCCAGCTCAAAGCGTACCCGTGACCGAACCGCAAGCACTGCCTCCAATCCCAGCCGACTCAATCGTAAACGCCCAGCTGGTTGCTCCTATTCAATCATCTTCTAATCACAAATCTGCCCCGAAGCGTACTCAAAAACTTCGACAAGGTACTACCAGTCAACCACCCACCGGCGTATCGCTCTCTCATTTGAACAACCTCTCCTTTCCGGGACCCCATACGCTGCCCATTGATTCTCCTGATCGCCTCTTCAACCCTTCTCCGACGCCTTGCAAATCCAAATCGGCTCAAACTCCCAATCGTAGCGATGTGACTGCCCATACCCCACCCAACTGCTCCGCTGACAATCTCGCTGCACTTCCGACGACCTCACTGCTCAACCAACAACCTCACTCAAACGATCGAGTACTCAACCAACTCGGCCACTTCTCCTTCAACAACAATTGGTCCTTTCCTTCCGTTAGCTGCACTCCACCTCATGAATCAGTCGACCTTACGACTTCCAAGCCAGCAAACTCACCGATTCAACCGCCACAAGCACCACCTACAACTTCTGACTCACCCGACCCACTTGTCTCTACCTCCAACCCCGAGACACCCCTGCAAGCGACCTTGTCGTCGCCATCACCACCTCCCACTCATCAGCTTGCTCTCATCTGTCCTCAAAATCGAACCAATGACACTCCAACTGCTCAAGCCCAATCTGAAGACTTTGACATAGCTGAAGTAGGTGGCATCACCATTGTTGATGAATTTGTTGAGTGTGTGGAACCTCGAATCACCCCAGATCTTTCCCGAAAAGCACTGGAAGACCACCCAAACCTTGGACAACTTCTGGAGACACTCAGCTTCCTGGAACTTGACAACTGTCTCAAGGCGCTAGAACAAGGGAAGAAACTTGAAGCAGAAGAGATTATTGAAGAAGACAACTCAGTTGAAGCAAACCATATTGAAGATAAAAAGAAAAAGAAGAAGAAGAAGAAGAAGAAAGCCTCTAACTCGGCTTCAAATCCCGACAACCCAATTCTATTTTATGTTTGATACCTTCATCCTCTGTCCCCTCCAGCTATTCTCCTACCTTCCTCACCTCCCAATAGTCTCCTTTCTATATTGATTCTCTTTTCCTCAAGCCCCTCTCAGTTTTCCTTCCCAAATCAGCCACCTCCCCTGAACTCTTCTACATGTGTCCCACTCACTTTCCAGCTTTCTCATTAGTCCTTGCTACTGTTAATTTTCCCCTTCTTTCTTTTCTTTTATAGGAGGGGAGACTGTAAGCCCTGCTCCTCATGGTCTTACACAAACATGTCACAAGATTACATAAGCCTAGTTCCTCTTGTATTTAGTCTCAGTTTCTCCCTTCACCTAGACAGCAGAGATCTTTCTCTCCTGTCTAGGTAAGTACCTTATTTCCTTTCCTTCTCTTCTGATGTCTACTTCTCATTTCCTCACTTGTAGATACTAACGGAGAGATCTTTCTCTCCTGTCTGGACAGCAATTCATCCTACTTTGGTACTAGAACTTCTTCTCCGGAGCTATTGAGCTCCCTTGCTAGTGCCTATCCAACGGACAGTGAAGGATCAGAACGTGATCCTTACACTCACCTGGTAAGTCCCTTCTTTCTCTACCCCCCTCCCTCACGTTGATCGTTCAACGTTTGAACGATCAAACGTTGATCGTTCAACGTTTGAACAATCAAACGTTGATCGTTCAACGTTTGATCGTTCAAACGTTGATTGATCAACGTTTGAACGTTCAAACGTTGAGCGATCAACATTTGATTGTTCAAACGTTGAACGATCAACTTTTGATTGTTCAAACGTTGAACGATCAACGTTGATCATTCAACGTTTGAACGATCAAACGATTGATCAAACATAACACTGACCTCTTGCTACCTGCCCAGCCTGCCCAGCCTGCCCAGCCTACCCTAGCCTACCCTGCCCTGCCCAGCCTACCCTAGCCTACCCTGCCCTGGCCAGCCTACCCTAGCCTACCCTGCCCTGCCCAGCCTACCCTAGCCTACCCTGCCCTGCCCAGCCCGGCCCAGCCTACCCTAGCCTACCCTACCCTGCCCAGCCTACCCTAGCCTACCCTGCCCTGCCCAGCCTACCCTAGCCTACCCTGCCCAGCCCAGACTGCCCTGCCCAGCCCAGCCTACCCTGCCCAGCCCAGCCTACCCTGCCCAGCCCAGCCCACCCTGCCCAGCCCAGCCTACCCTGCCCAGCCCAGCCTACCCTGCCCAGCCCAGCCTACCCTGCCTTGCCCTGCTACCCTTCTCAAGCCTCTGTAAGTCCCCTAACCCCCCCAATTACTATCCCTGGCCAATTGATCAGCTTGCTCTGATCAATTGGCCTTTTCTTTTGGAACTCCCACCTCAGAATCATCAGCTGACCTTATTTTCAACTCCTGCAGGCCTACCACGTCTCATATCTGCCATGGGGAAAAGAGCATTGTATGGATTTCATTATATTTACTCTCATATCAATACTGATTATTGTTTTCTTTTCCTTTTGCCATCTCTTATTGTTTTGATGTTTGAATGACTTAATTGCTCTTATTTGATTGAATTTAATGTTGAATGATGGATCTCGGGACAGTGCTGTTCTGGGGACCTGATTGAATCATGAAAGTCATAACAATAAGAGTTCTAAGGCATCCAAGCATCAAAACAAGATGAAGCGTCAAAGAGAAAAGTGTTTGTGATGTAGAGAGGGTTTAGGAATCAAGGTTGGATCCGTATCATGGCACACCGTCAAATACACTCCTCACAATAGGGCGTTGATAAACGCACGCCAAGCGCGCACGCCAACGCCAACCCGCACGCCAATTGTTTTTGGCGTGCGGGGCCTACACGCCAAAAAAAAGTGGCGTGTAGGGTCTTCACGCCAATTTTATTTGGCGTGTGAGACCCACACGCCAAAAATGGCGTGTGGTTCCCACACGCCAATTTTTTTTGGTGTGTGGGCCCTGCACGGCAAATAAAAATGGCGTGTGGGCCCCGCACGCCAATTGTTTGGCGTGCGCTCCCACACGCCAATTGTTTGGCGTGCGCTCCCACACGCCAAACAATTGGCGTGTGGGAGCGCACGCCAAACAATTGGCGTGCGGCTCCCACACACCAATTGTTTGGCGTGTGGGGGGATCCCGCTCACGTAATCGAATGGGAGGTCCCATTCAATTACGTGAGGGGGCCGGCTGACGAGGCTGTATAGCCTTGTTGGCCGGGAGGACTTCCTCGGCCAGGAGGACTTCCTCCTGGCTGACGAGGTTGTATAACCTTGTTGGCCGGGAGGACTTCCTCCCGGCCGACGAGGTTATACAACCTCATCGGCCAGGAGGAAGTCCTCCTGGCTGACGAGGCTGTATAGCCTCGTCGGCCGGGAGGACTTCCTCCCGGCCGACGAGGTTATACAACCCTCGTCGGCCAGGAGGAAGTCCTCCTGGCTGACGAGGTTGTATAACCTCGTCAGCCGGGAGGACTTCCTCCCGGCTGACAAGGTTATACAACCTCGTCAGCCAGGAGGAAGTCCTCCTGGCCGACGAGGCTGTATAACCTCGTCGGCCGGGAGGACTTCCTCCCGGCCGACAAGGTTATACAACCTCGTCAGCCAGGAGGAAGTCCTCCTGGCTGACGAGGCTATACAGCCTCGTCAGCCAGGAGGACTGTCAGCCTGGGTGTGGAACTAACCGTGGTTAAGGGTTGTAACTAAGGTAGGTTGATGATTAAAAGTGGTTTGGGTAATGGTTTAAGTCCTGTAAAAAGGTACTTCCTCAATCAGTAAGTCTTGTCTGAGAGGCTTGCTCTAATTGCTCTAATTAGGCGCATCCAAATCAATATAAAGTATTAATAGGCATCCAAGGAGGTACTCACTTGGGTTTGTGGTTTCTACCTTATTGAAGGTAGGTTGTGGCCAATTCTTGAGGTAATAACAGTATTAAACTATAGATTATCCAGAATTGGGGGATTGTTGGAGAATGGGGAACTAAGCAAGGTAAATAACTCTAAGGTATGTACTGTGCTGGTGTGTTCTAAATATTCTCTGGGGATAAACAACTGTTTACAGTCTGTTTATATATTGTAAGAGCTCCTCAGGGGGGAACTGTGAGCGCTTCCAGGACCTGGGAGGTACTGTGGAACTTCAGGGGCAAGACAGATCCTTTTGGGAGGATCTGTTAATGTTTATGATGTGATTTCTACTAAGGCTGTGTTATGGGACACATCTTTGATCAGTAGTCCTTAGTGGGATTGGATCACATCATGACATTTGTATTAATTGATCTGTTATTAATATTAATAAGGTTATTAACTTATAATGATGTCATTTATTATTGGCACATCTTATAAGTATTAATTATTATAGTATTAATAAGTTCTTTTATTCATAAGATATTCAAGTACATATCTTATACGTGAAATATTCCAATGTTAAGGAATGTGGGCGTAATCAGAGGGGAAAGAGTGACATCTGTTACTATGGATATTTCACGTGAAAGGAGGGCAAAGGGCCTACAAGTTATGTATCTTGTATAACAGGAGTACATAGCTTAACCAGAATTATTCATGAGTTATTAATGAATATATTATTAAAGTATTTATATTAATTATTGTAATTAATGTACTTTAATAATAATAGTAATTTAATAATAATAATGAATGTATAATAATAATAATAAGAATAGTAATTATTATTAGAGATAATAATAATTAATAATATTTGCAGTTACGTGGTACATGTCAGGTACTGTGATATGTACTCAGTGGCTGACAAGGACTTCCTCCTGGCCGACGAGGTTGTATAACCTTGTCGGCCGGGAGGAAGTCCTCCCGGCTGACGAGGTTATACAGCCTCGTGCCGGGAGGAAGTCCTCCCGGCTGACGAGGTTGTATAACCTCGTCAGCCGGCCCGCTCACGTAATCGAATGGGCCCTCCCATTCAATTACGTGAGCGAGGGGGGACCCGCACGCCAAAAAAATTGGCGTGCGGGGCCCACACGCCAAAAGAAATTGGTGTGTGGGAACCACACGCCATTTTTGGCGTGTGGGTCTCACACGCCCATTTATTTTGGCGTGTAGACCCTACACGCCAATTTTTTTTGGCGTGTAGGCCCCGCATGCCAAAAAAAAGTGGCGTGCAAGTTGGCGTTGGCGTGCGCCGTTGGCGTGCGTTTATCAACGCCCCTCACAATATCTATCCAACCATCCCTATGAAGATTAACAAACCAAATTGCCACCCAACTCCATCAGAAATCAGCTTAGCATACGATGAAATCAACACCTATCACTTTATGAAGTCTGGGATTAATATTATTGTTTATCCTCTTGACAAGACTGAGGTGATTGCTATTGTAGAATTCACTCCTTATAAAGACCTCACCCCTTCTCAATTGGAAGATCTCAACTATATTTCCACTTTCCTCCACCAGTCTAAACATTTCCTGAACTCTGTCTCATCCTGTGCTCGAATTTGGAGTGGGCTCATGTGGGCCATTGGTTGGAGAAAGTCTTATGATGAGCATCAAATAGTTGGACGGTATATCAAGGCATTTGATGAAACTGAGATGAAAGCATACGATGATCACTATATTAAATCTTCTCAAGTTGGAAATATTATTGGTAATCTCTTCAAAGATCTTGCTCATAATCCCTTTCAACAGAATCAAGATCTTATGAAGAAATATAATATCCCTTCCTTTCCCAATCTTTCTTATGGTGAACTTCCTGAAGACAGCACCTGCACTCCTCACATTAATTTTACTACAAATAGTTTCTTCAATCCCCCACACCAATACTGAAGATATATCCCAATTTGCCTTTGTTTTATTTCTTCCCACTCGCACTCCTGATTATACCCTGGTAGACTCTTCTAACTATGATATCACATCTGGTCCATTTATTTTTCCTGATCACCGTATTGGTATTGATTTTGATCATCAGCATGGTATTGTTAAAATGATTTGGCAAGCTAATAAGTATACTCATTGTACTATGCCTCATTCCACAAGCCCTTCTTTCACTCGTCTTGGTTTATCTATTCAAATCAATTTTAGTCTTGCTAATACTTGTAGTAAATATTTGAAGGGTTTTTATCAAGATTTTGCTCATTACTTTGCTGATCATTTTTATTATATGTTTCATAGTATGGCTAGAAGCACATTAACAGCTAGTTCACTTACAATCTTTTTTGTATTTACTATTTTTTCCTCTTTTTGTTTCTGACTTCTAAACTCTTAATTTCCAAGGCTTTTACCATTAAATATTAAATGTGTTATTTTGTGGTTTATTCTTTTATATCTAACCAGTTAATCATAATAAAAATCAATTCCAGAAGGGAAACAGAGCCATGGTATTAGTAATAGTAAGCTTGGGAATTGATTTTAAGAATTAAAGCAGGTAATAAAAAATTACCAAATGGAATGTGCCTCGAATAAATATTCAAGCAGGGAAAAAGAGTCCTGGAATTAATAAGCTTGGGAATTGATTTTAAGAATTAAAACCGGTAACCAACAATTACCAAATGTAATGGGCCTTGAATAAATAATTGCAGTGTGTAGATTAGTTTTCTGTCAACAGGGGGAATTGAAGATGATACACTGTTCCTATTTGCAATAAACATCTGACGTGGAGCTCAACTTCAACAGGAGACTTTTTTCAAATCCGAACTTCAGAGTCAACTCTCCAATTAATTTCTTGTTGTTAAAACAAACGTATCTCAATCTAGTCAACCAGCACCAATGCCCAATCAAGATGGAAATATGTCTGATTCATCAGGTGGCCATACCCGCAGATCTTCACGAGTCACCACACCAATAAGGAGATCCGGAATGATTCATCCCTCGCCAGATTCACGCCGGTCAATTGTGCCACCATTTTTATCACAAAGAAGTTACATTTCATCAGCTTCATTGATATCAAATTCCCAATCAAACAAACGACAAGGCCCTGCATCAGAATCTGTATCAAATTCCCAATCAAACAAACGAAAAGGCCCTACATCAGAATCTTCAATTGAAGAACAAAGCCCTCCACTCCCTGGAACGAAACAGAACAACAATAATCTGAGTCAGCCCTTATCAACCTCCGAATTTCCAAGCTCACAGGTGATTGATCTTGCTCAAGACTCCGATGACGAAAACACAAAGGCAAAACCCAAACGTAGAAAGAAAAACCCTGAATTTGATGATCCAAAGGATTTTTTTTCAAAACCAACTCGACGTCCAGGTGATGTGTGTAATTCTTGATAGCTAAGTTTTTGACATGAATGTATACTAATATAACCGTTTAAAAAAGCCTTTAAGTAAAGTGCCATCAACCTATGCCTGCTTGTGGTGCAAGAAGGATGTCAGGGTGTCTTTAAGCAGCTTTTCAAATCTTCAAACTCATCGTGATGGTTCCCATCAAAAAGGAAGGATTTCTGATGGATGCCCCAATTGTCATCAAGCAACCTCTTCTGGCGCCAAGCTTCCACCAACAGCACTTGAAGAGGAAAGAATCAAACAGACTACGCAATCTGGATCTCTCACCAAACATTTTGCCCCTGTTGAAAAGTTTGACAATCAGGTTCTCAATCAAATAATAACTCTATGGCTGTTACGGCAATCATTACCTTGGAACCGTGTTGAAGACCCCTATCTCCAAGCTGCCTTCTCCTATTGTCAAGCAGGAGCAAATTTGTTTAAACAAAAGTGGGCTGCAACTTCTGGACGAGTGGTATACTTGGATTTACAAGAGGCTATGATATGCCGGTTGAAGGTGAGTGATACCATTGCGTTCAATTACATGTAAAAAAATATACTTATTTCCCTTTAAACAACATTTCAACAGGATTCTGAGAGCAACTTTAACTTGATACACGATGTTTGGACAACAAAAGGAAATCGCTTTGGATTTATTGGAGCTTCTGTCTCTTTTATTGATAAGGATTGGAACTATCTAGTGCTGCATCTGACTCCCAAGCTAGTTGCCTGGCACCAGAAGGGAAGCATGCTGGCTGAACCTGTTGTGAACGTATTGAAGAAACATAATTTACATAATAAGATAAGCACCCTTTGATTCATCACTGGTAATCTGCCAAAAACTTATTTATTTTTTGTCCTATAAACACATGCTTTGCCAGAAAACTGATTTGGGATCAAATAACAACACAATGGCCAAAACAATGCACTCCAAACTCGTTGCCCTTCCCCAAACCACGGATTTGGATTGGAACTACAAGACAATGCATATCAAGTGCTTTTGTCATAAAATGGCGCTTGTTGTCAATGCTGGATTGAAAGAATTGAGCCTTGAAGCTCCTCCTCCACCAAAGCTCAAAAAGTCATTCCTTGGAATTTTCCCTTTTTCCGACACAATGGACCCAATAATTGAAGAGGACGAAGAAGAGCAATACATGGAATTATTGGTTGAAGACAGGGTGGAAGATGAGACAGATGTTGATGAGGATGAGCCAGATCTTGAAACTGACAATGACGACAGTGATGAGGGGACTGAATCTGGATACTTAGACTATGATCAAATCACCTCAAAGAATACAAATAATCAGAAATCTGCTGCAAATAGAAATGATTCTAATGATTTGAATGAGTTAACCAAAGCGGTCAGTTGGATATTTTATATTTTTTTTATTTTACTAGAAATCAATTACTGAATCTTTCCTTCTTATTTTTTTGATATATAGCTGGACTTTGTAGTACAAAAGATTACCTCATCAAGTGCATGGAGAGCAGAATTTGACCGCCGTGCAGAGGATTACCAGAAGCAAAAAGGGGGAACAAAAGTGAATGGTCTGATTGCTGGTTATGGAATCCGCTGGAACATCAAATATCAAAGCCGAGAGCGGGCCTACAGGGCAAGAGAGGTATTTCATTAAGCTTCAGCTCCAAATAATGTTATGGTACTGATATACATATTGTTAAACTCAGGTTATTGATGCAATGCTCTGTGATGAGTATAGTAAATTCCAAGATCAAATTGTTCAGTCCAGCCGCAAAGAAAATCGCAAGAAGTTTGGCTACTTCAAAGAAATTCAGTTTACCAGCAAGGAATGGACAATGATCAATGAATTGAATCAGGAGTTAGAAGTAAGATATATTCATTCCACAGATCCACTTATATATTTCATACATAATGCTCATTTTTTTTGATAGCCGTTTAACCGTTTGACCAAGGAGATGGAGGGAAATGGTCCTACAGGTGCTTTTGTATTGCCAAACTACTATCAAACCATCTCTGATTTAAAGAATAAAGAGGCAGGATGCAATCGAGGGCATCCATTACATCCAATGTATGTGAAAATGATACAAAAGCTTGAGGTCTACCAAGAAGAGGCGCTTGAATGTGAAACACTCGTAATGGCCACCGTTCTTCACCCAAAGTTTCACATCAAAATCTTTGCTCATTTCTGGCCTGAAAAAGCAGAGGAAGCCAAAGCAACTTTGGACCGCCTTTTTGCTAAACGAAGGGATTTGTTGAACAAGAAGAAAAAATCAAACATTAACATCTTGGACGAGAATACTTCAAATGTTGAAAAGGATAATATATTTGATTTTTTCAACACTCCTGAAACATCGGATGAAAGCAAAGAGCTAGAAGTATATGTCAAGAACATGGATCGCTTAACTGGTCCAGATGGGAAGGATCCCAATGGTATTTTGAGGTGGTGGAAGGTATAGCTTCTATTTGTTCTCAGCTTTGTCCACTTGTGTTTGTTAGCTCATATTGATTTTAAAAATGCTACTTAAACTTTTCAGGTTCATTCATCAACATATCCAGTTCTTTCATCATTAGCCAGGGACTACTTCGCCAGCTCAGCATCATCTTGTGCTGCAGAGCGTACATTTTCTTCTGCTGCCGATGTTTGCTCAAGTGCCCAAGGAAGCTTGAACCCACGGACAATTGAGAGGTGTGTTAGTAGTCAAATGTGGTTGAAAGACGGTATACAGGTGGCTGGAACGTTTGCACAAGCTCAAGGCATTGTTAACAACTATACAAATTTTTCCCAAAAAAATAATGAACATAAATAAATAAACAAAATTCTTATTGCTCTTGTTCATTGGTCTCAATATTTCTTCCTTGTTTCATGGATTAAAGAAAAAAAAAAAAAATGTATATACAAATAGTTTGCACAATAATTGCTATCTGACCGCCTTCATATTATCATTATCCTTATTCCCTAGTTTTTTTTTTTTTTCTTTACTCCTTAATATTGATTTATGAGAGCCTCTTCTGGTTCACTATGGGTGAGTGGTATAGCTGAGCAGGGCGCTACGCTAACATGTAGCGTAGCTGAAAAGAGCGCTACCCTAACAGTTAGTGTAGCTGACAAGAGCGCTACGCTAACAGTTAGCGTAGCGTTTGTTCCAGCTAACACCGCTACAAGTCAGCTAACAGGTAATTCCTGTAGCGTTAAATATTTTTTTTTGAAGTCGCTAACGCTACGCTACAGCTATTTTTTTTTTTTGACAAAATTTTTGTAGCGTTAGCTGAAAAAAAAACCGCTAACAGTAACTTTGTGTTAGCGTAGCGACAAAAGCTAACATTACGCTACGCTACAGCTATTGTTAGCGTAGCGGGCCCACTGTTGGTACGTTGCATCACCAAAAGAGAACAACAGTCGAAGAAGTTGACTGTTGAGCAACAAGATATAATAGGGAGAGAGACCTATAAACTTGTTGTAAGACTTAATTAATATACTGTCATGCGACCAACCCAACGTACAGATGGGGATTTGGTTTATCGAAGCGCAAGAGGGACTGGGGGGTGAGTCAAAGATATTCTTCGAAGCGATTCAAGGTTATCTTCAAGTCAAAGTATTCTTGAAGATAACTTCGAGACTATCTTCGAAGATGAGATGTGAGTAATAAGTACTGGGCTCAAATAAGACTTGGAGTAATCAGGGTGATGACTGATTAAGGAAGGTAACGTAAAACAATATCATTTTAATTAAGTGAGGAACAAGGAATGTAGAGAAAAGTACAATTGCTTTTATAGACAAATATTGACATGATGCATTTGTGCAAAGATGAGTAAGGAGAGTATGTACTCGCAGTTAGATTTACACGAGTGATTGAAAAAAGTCAAATGAAAGCATAACTGATAAGATGACAATTGATTCAAAGATACAAAAGAGATTCCCAGGTGATATGAAGGGTAAGTGCAAGGCTTGATTGATTAGGTTAAGCGCCAAGCTGAGGGTCAAGGCATTCGAGCTAATCCGAGTCAGGGTTATTGGATAAGCGTCAAATAGCCGTCGAATCACCGGAAGGGGAAATCTTTGAGTCAGGGACCGGATCAGGTAATGAGGTTTGAATGTGCCTTTGGTTAGGTGTCACACATTTGGTCCTTGAAATTTCGAAGCTGAGTCTTGCATTCAAAGTTCGATGCATAAGGAAATGCTGAGCCGTGTTTGGCTGAGACTGAGAGTTGCAGGGTGACAGAAGGAAACAGAATGATAATAGTTGAAATACTTTCATGATTGCATAATAGAAGGGAGAAACATATAGTGTAACATGGAAAAGAAAACAAGATATAATCACATCATCAATCATCCTCTGAGGAGTCAGAGGAGCCCGATTCAGAGTTGTTGGAGTCAGGTTTGTCGGATTGAGTGCCCTTTGGGTCAACTGAAGTGCTCTGAAGCAGGCTACCTTGACCAAACTGCTGGACTAAATATTTCTTCATCTCCTTTGGCGTCTGTCCCAGATTCTGTAACTTGGTCATTATGGTGATCCATGTACGTATCTCCTCTATTTCTGCTTGCCTGACCTTCATCTGAACCTCCATCTCAACAACTCGCATCTTCCGGTCCTCAATTGCAAGTAGCATTTTATCTTTCTTAGCCGCCAATTTCACCCGCTTATGGTCAGTGGCCAGTCTACTCGCATCTTGTTGTTCGCGGGATTCAAGCAGCTTGTGAAGATATTCACAGCTGTCAGCCAATATCTGGTCCAAAGAAAGGGGTTCGTGACCTACATCAAAGAGGAGGGGAAATGAGTCAATTTCCCTTCAAAGAGTGAGCACATAAATATTCAGGTAAATAGGAAACATGTGCTCACTCTTTGAAGGGGCCTTCCTGTTCAGAGAACCTACACAGCAAGTCATTGGGGTTGCGGTGGTTGAACTAGATTCCATGGTAGCTGGTATCATTATGAATCCACCTTCATCATCCTCAGAGAATACCGTCTTTTTCTGGGAGGGGTGGGGAGCTGCACCAGGGGGGAGTGTCCCACCATCTTCAATATTGGTCTTGGCTGCAGTTGGTCCTCCCAAAAGATTAGAGATCACCACATCAGTGGACCCGTTGGTGACCGGGGGGTTCGAGCATGTCCGTTCGGACATGATTGGGTCCAGCTTGTCCCAGTACCGGCAGATCTTTGTTAATACAGATGAAGCCAAACATCTTTGGTGTCAGCTCACGTGGAAATAAAGTGAAAACAAGACAAAAATGACTTACAATTGATGTCTTTGGCTCCATCAGCTACATCTTGGTCAGTCACACCCGAGCCTGTATTTCGGAGGTAGTCGCTGGCCTTCCCATACATGAGTTGGAGCTCCTGGATTTTGGTCTGAATCCCCTTGCTGTCGCGATGAGTGATTCCCACGTTGGCCATCTTGGCAAGGATCTCATTGGCTAAAGCTGACTTAGTCAGACCGGATTTGACATCGCCACGCCAGCGCTTGTAGTTCCTTTCGATGGCCAGCCAATCAAGGATGATTCAGATGCTAGAGGAGCCGTTTGAGCCATTGGTGTCCCACTGGATTGGGTTCCTCTTCTTTTTTGCCTGGGTGACAATTGTGGATGGGCCTGTTCCTGGAGTGGTAGTTGGGGTGGAACCAGGCGGAAGACAAGGAGTTGTGACCACTTTGCTTTATTCCTTCGGTGGCATTCGCGGATATTTGTTGCTGGTGGATGAGGATGGTTGGTCAAGTTACAAGATCCGGGCTGGCGGGAAATGGGGCCAAGGGTTGGAGGTTTTGGGTTACTACGGGGGTGAAAATCTGGGGGCAGGGGAAACCGAAGTTCGACCTGATTTGCAGGCCTGGAGAGACCCTCCTGGAGGGTCCGGCTAAGCAGGAGCCCAGGTCCGCAGGAGGGCTTCCAGGAGCTATATTTTTCCTGGGTCCTGGGACCTGCGCGCCCTCCTGGGGCAATTTTGAACCCCCCTATTGCTGTGGCCTGGTATTGTACTAGCACGGGGAGATTAGATGCCCACTAAGATCGTCTAGTTTGGTGGTACCTTTTCTTCCTCCCCCAAGGCAATTAGAGGTTATGAGCCCCAGCGCTACCACTGTCATGTGTTTGATTCCAATCACTTACATCTTGCTTATGTCACGTTTCCCCAGCTTGTAACATCTCACTTCACTGGCTGCACCATTCAAAAATACTTTCAGACTTACATAAGCATATTATTGAATATTGATTTAGGTACACCATGGGTACACTTCTTTGACAGGTGTTTTGTCTTCAAGACAAACAGACAACAAAAGTTGACTTGAGGACGGAAATCGGTCCTCAGGTCAACTTCCAGACCAATTTAAGCTTTGGCCTGGGAGACCTCCTACCCAAGGGGTCTTCAGGTTGACTTGAGGACCATTTTTGGTTCTCAAGTCGGCTTGAAAGCCCTGATTTGGCTCTCAATTCATCTTGAGAACCACAAATGGTTCTCAAGCTGACTTGAGAACCAAATTGGGGCTTGCAAGCTGACTTGAGAACCAAAAAAGGTCCTCAAGTTGACTTGAGAACCACCCAATGTTCTCAGGGTGTTTATGGAGTCCAATTGAGCCCCCCCAACGGTACTCAAGTTGACTTGAAAACCAAAATGAGGTTTTCAAGCCGACTTGAGTACCATCCACAAGTTGACTTGACGAAAAAGGGGGGTGCTCATGTTGACTTGAGAGACATTTGTGGTTATCAAGTTGGCTTGAGCTCCCCATTGTCCTCAAGTCAACACTAGATTGGAGTCCGGTCAACTTGAGAACCTTGTGTGGATTCCAACCCGGCTTGGAATCCACACAAGGTTCTCAAGTCAACCGGGACTCCAATCTACTGTTGACTTGAGAAGTTAGATGATTGGAGTCCCGCTGTCTCTTGGCTCAATTGAAGTCAGAGCTGGAGAGAGCGGGAAGGAGGGATGAGAATGGTTATAAAAGGACTGCACTAAGCAGTCCTTTTATAACCATTCTCATCCTCCTTCCCTCTCCATCAGCCCTTATGGCTAGATCCACCAACCAGGTTGACATTGTTTTCAACCCCTGGCTATGTGAAAAAATATTGAAACTTTGTGCGCCTGAGAAGACGCAAGGTTTCTGGCCAACCAACCAATCTCAGCTTATGCCGGTCAGCCAATGCACCACCCACCGGTTGTGCTGATTCAAGAAAGTTGTATTCAATTTTCTTGATTTGGCCCGCAGCCACTTCATGGTTGGAGGCATCCTGAAGTATGAGGATGCCTCCCGCCATCTTGCATGGATTGGCCGCTTCGGCACAGGAAAAAAATACCACCTCTCACTACCAGCATAATTGCCTAGGTTGAGTTCATCCCAGTTAAACTAGGATGCAAAAAAACCAATTTAAAGTAGGTTGACCTCAACCAATGAAATTTAAAACCAAGGGGGGTCCCTTGGATTTATATTTCATCAGTTGATTTCAACCAAGTTTAAATTGGTTGAGTGCATCCCAGTTTAACTGGGATGACTTCATCCTAGGCAATTATGCTGGCAGTGTCTACCCCCTGCAATCTGCTTCAACTTACCGGCAGTTTCAACAGCTCATGGTGAATATCCCCAACAAAGGGAATATTTCTTCCTCAGTGTTAATAAAATTCTCCCCTGAACACAAGGAGAGATTATCAAGTAATCCTGTAAGTTAATTAGTTTATTTATCTTTTCAAATGGAGGGACCCCTGAAACTTGACTAATTTAAAGTTGTTTTAGTCCCCCAGCACCACTGAGTCAGACTATACTCACATATATTGGCCCCCCTCAGAAGATGGGGTTGAAGCAGACCCCACTGATGAAATCAACACCAACCAGGCCCCACATCTCCCCCTTATCCCTCCAATTGAGGGCAATTCTCTCTCAATTTCTGGTGCACACCCCACCAGCACTCCATTCTGGGGAGAAGCCAATCTCACCATGTCGGAATTTTTTCTCATTTCATACTTGTCTGAGAATGACAGACACACTTTGTCTGTAATGGCTGAACATTCTTTCTACCACTGGTCTGCTTTCAAAGGAATGTCTCAGAAAGAGCTCACAGACCTAGGATTCCGTGTGGGCCCAGCTCATTTGATAACATCTGGTGTGGCCAATGTACTTAAGCAGCTGGGATCTTACAATCCTCAAGGCTGACCTCTTACACTTGTAATTTACTTGATATATATATTGTCAGCCTCCCTGATGCCAAGGACAAGTCCTTCTAGCTACAGGTGGTGCAAGGATAGATGGAAAGAGTTGTATAAACTCTGGGTAAGGTACAAGTTACAATTCCCAAAAGATATGGGGGAATTGTGACGTAAAAATTGAGAGAAAAATAGATTAATAATTATATTAAATAAATTTAATATAATTAAAAACCAGAGGGGCCTGATAAATCAGGGGTGGTTTAGATCCCTCTAAGGTATCTTACAAATAAATGCAGAGGATTTAGGTACCTGGAACACTGGGGCCTGTTGGAACAGGGGTGGTTTAATCCCAGGAATGGAAATGGGGGAATATCTTCAAGAAAAGGGTTATTACTTACTAGTAATAAGCCTTGAGGGATCTTGGGGATATTCTGGGTGAAACTGGACAGTTTGAAGCGCTTGGATGGATGGTTGGTGGAGCTTGATGGGCACTGTGAAGTTGTTGGGGAAGACAGGGCTAAAGAATAACTACTAAGAAGCTTACCAGACTGTGTTATAAAGATGTATATATCTAATAAGAAGTGGGTAAGGTTGTTAGTGGGTATTGGGAAGCATGAGGAGCCTTCTTTGGGCGGTTGAAGAGCTCCTTAAATAGTCTTGAGTTCCCCCTGGGGACCCTGTAGTTATTATTGGCCAACTTGTGGGATCTTAGGACCACATTTTGGCCATTTTTGCTTTCTTGGTGACGCTTCAGCAGCCCCTGCTTTGAATACACGTCACCAATTGATTTTATTAATGTATTTTATTATTTACATATTTATATTGTCTTACAGTCTGTAGTACATCAGTACTGGTTGTTATAGATTTAATACTAGTGGCTTATTTGTATTTTATAATAAGCCACAGTATTGTTTGTACTGTTTGTTCAGTCAGTATATTTTAATTATATGTATAAATAATAATACACTTTAGTATATTTAATTATTTAATCCCCAGTAACCGTTATTACATATGTAACATATGTAATGAGGTCACTGGGGCGTGTTTTTACTGTTTTGGGTGTACCTGAGTGACTGTGGAGTCCGCGTGCCAAGCTGGGAGTCTGTAAGGGGCTTAGTGCTTGCGCGGGGGCTTGTATCCCAACTTTGGCGCGGGCTTTCAGTCACGCGGGTTGAACTTCAAGCTCTGCGGACTGCGGTACGCGGGGTTTGAGTAAAACACGGTGTATTTACACTATCTCCCCCAATTTACACAACACCTCATTTCCGTGACTGGAAATGGGTTTTAAGCATATGTAAATATATATATAAGCATTTAATTACGGCAAGTACTTTTTATTTAAAAGGTACTTGCTAATTCTTCTTTGCTAATTTACATAGTGAAGGAGTGGGAATTAGGGGTACCTGTGAGTGAGGTACCCTAGGTTAAATTTAGTGTAGATTCAGAATATCAAATAATATTCTAAATATTATTTGATATTCTATATTTTTATATGATAATTTTGTGGTAAACTTGTGACAGGTTGCTCTGTCATAGTAGCAAGCTGACATTCCCTACCACCAAGATAAGTCTCCTGGAAAAAGGTAAGTTTCTAACTAAAGATAAGGTTATTTAAGGAAAAAAATTTCAAGAGGACCTCTTGGATGCCCTGTAATTTCTCAGATGAATTGCTCCATCTGGGATATTATTTTCAGGTAACCACTCATCTTTGTCTGCTGATTGGTTCTTATATCTGACAAGATAAAGTCTTGTATCTTTTCCCTGTATCCTCTCTTTTTTATCTTTCAGGATTTTATGTACTTTCAATTGTCCAGAAGGTGGGACCTCCATCAGGGGAACTGGTTGTTGAGTGACTGGTTCATCTTCAGTTCTGGATTGGTACTGTTTTACCAGACTGACTGGGAATACTGGGTGTTTTCTGGATAGTTCCTCTGTCAATATGACTTCCACAGCATTTTTTCCATGAAGTTGTTTAATGGTAAAGGGACCTATAAAAGGGGGCTTTAGCTTCCTGCTACCTCCCAAGTTATTGAAGTTAATAGTGGATAAAAGGACCTTATCTCCTATTTTAAACTCAGGTTCTTTGTGGCTTTTATCCCATCTCCCTTTGTTGTATTCTACTGCTTCTTCCACGCATTTCTTAGCATGTTGTCTGGTCAGATCTAACATTTTCTTGAAATCTAGTGCTGTTGGATGCAGGTGGGGTAATTTATCATTCAAAGTATCTTTGGGCATGCGTGGTATCCATCCTCTTTCCAAGACATATGGAGCTTCTTTGGTGGAGGAATGTTTACTACTATTATAGGCAATTTCCAATGCTGGTAGTAGACTAACCCAATCATGAGTGTATCCATCATGATTCTTAAATTCAAATCCAAAGGAGCAGAATCTACGTAACATGTCTTCTAGAGTTTGTATCATTCTTTCTGCTAACCCATCAGTCTGAGGGTGATAAGCTGTGGAGAAAGCTAGTTTAGTACCAAGCATGTCATGTAGGTTCCTCCAAAATTCTGATGTAAATTTGGGGTCTCTATCACTAATTATAATTTTGGGTATACCTACATCAGCCATGATCCTATTCCAAAACAACAGGGCAACCTCCATGGCAGTATCATCTTTATGGTTAGGTATGAACCTGGCTCTCTTGGAGAATCTGTCTACAACTACTAGTACTGAGTTATATGAGAAGGATCCTCCTGGGGGTAGGCCTGTCACAAAGTCCATGTTTATGATTTCCCACTTGTCAGTTGGTTCAGATATTTTCTGCAGTAAGCCAAATCTTTTTCCAGTTTGCTTATTGCCTTTCTGACACGCATCACAAGATTTGATGTAGTTGTGTACTTGTTCTTTCCAATTGATCCACCATGCTGTGTATTTAATTCTCTCTACTGTTCTTTCTTCAGAAAAGTGTCCAGAATTAACATTATCATGGCATTCTTTCAGAATGTTATCAATTTGGGAAGGGTCACTTAGCACTAGTACACTTGAATGCCTATTCCTGAAATATAGAAGGCCATCTAGGAGACTGAACTTTCCAAGTTTATAATGTTTGGCTAATTCTTCTGGTAGACTGGCTATTAGTTCTGTTGAGCTGTTGTCATTTCTAAGTATGTCTACTAGTTTTAACAACTCAGGGTTCTTGTCATAGCTATTCTGGACTAATTCATAAAATGCATCATCTAGGTCACACACATGAATTCCCAGGATGGGAAATATGTCCTCATCTTCTGGGTCATAAGCAGGATTATCTGGGTTATTAGGCAAGGCCCATCTACTCAGTCCATCTGCATTTCTGTGCTTGGCTCCTGACTTATGAATAATAGTCATATGTCCTCTATACTGTTGAATTGCAATTTGCCATCTAAGCATATGTCTATTAGGGGTCTTCATATTCATCAAGGTTCTTACAGCTGTACAGTCAGTTACCACTAGGAAGTTAGATCCTTCAAGATAGTAATGTAACTTTTCCAGAGCCCAAACAAGTGCTAAACATTCCATTTGGCTTGCTCCATATTTCTTCTCAGTACTTTTGATTTGTCTTGAGATAAATAGAATGGGTTTCTCTGCAGGTTTATCCTCTATTATGAACTCCTGATGGAGGGCTGCTCCTAGACCATCTAAACAAGCATCAATATACAGTATAAATGGTTTAGTATAGTCAGGTTGTGCTAAAACTGGTGCAGTGGTAAGGAGTCTCTTTAACTCTTCATAGTTTTGTACTCTATCATAGGTCATTTCAAATATTGTATCATGATTACAGAGTGCGTAGAGGCTTTTACTTACATTTGCAAAGTTGGGGACATGTTGGCGGTAATAACTACAGAAACCTAGAAAGGACATAATTTCTGTTCTGTTCTGAGGCATGGATTTCATTAAGACTGCTGCCACTTTATTCTGGTCTATAGCCAGGGAAAGACCTGAGACTACTCTTCCTAGTGCTTTAAGCTCTCCATATCCAAAGTTACACTTTTTGATGGACATTTTTAACCCTGCTTGTGTGGCAGTTTGGAGTACTATATTGATCTTTTCTAGGTGAGTTTCCCAGTCATCAGAGTAAATGATAATGTCATCTATGTATACCATCATCCAGTTTTGTCTAATGAATGAGCCAAAAATGGAGTCCATCATTCTTTGGAAGTGTGATGGCGCATTCTTTATGCCAAAAGGCATTCTGAGGTATTCAAAAATCCCTAGGTGACATATAATCCTCAGGAATTTCCTACTCTCAGGAGCTATGGGGATCTGATGGAACCCTTTCAGTACATCCATAGTGGTGATATACTTGGCCTTAGATAAGTTGTGTAATGAATGGTCTATCCTGGGAATAGGATAGTAAGTCAGGTCTGGTGTAGTTATTCAGAGCACGGAAATCTCCCACCATTCTTGACTTTTCATTATGCCAGGCAATTATTACAGGTGTGGTGACTTCTACCTGTTCATTATGTCCAACTTTTCTCAGGACTTTAAGTTCTTGTAGCTCTTTGATGTGTGTTTCCAGAGCTTCTCTTGATTTGGGGCTGGAGGGGTAGGGTGGTCTCCTCAACTGTGGGGGATAAGGTTTGTCAATATTAAGTTCCAATTTCATGTCATGGCCCTTGATGTTACCAATTGGTTCTTCTGTAGTGCAGAAAGCTTCTTTATGTTCAAAACAAGTTTTCAATACATCCATCTTCTGTTCCTCATTTAATATGTCACTGACAGCAGCTTGTGATAAGTATTCTTTCTGGAAAGATAGTAGATCTTCTTGGATTTCAACATTGTTAATGGCATCTGGTATCTTGATGTTAATGTTGCAGATTTGGAATTTTCTTTTCCAATCACCACCAATAGTGTAGAATCTATCTTTACTCTGGAAAATATCTATACCATACATACAGAAAGCATCATTACCTAGGATCAGGTAATCACAGACTGCATCTTGTAACACTACAAATTCAACAGATAACCTAAGAGATCCTTTAGAGTGAGGAAATATTAGAGGTATGGATACTACTCCAATAGGTTTCATAGCTGAGTTGCAACTACTGAACTTGGCTTTTGGCATGGGCATTAAGTTATCTCTCCATCTGGGGTAACATTCATCTAGAAAGGTACTACTGGCACAAGAACAGAAAGCTCCTACGTCAAGGAGGACTCTTATTTCTTTGTTATCAAACAAGACAGTAGTATAACTAGTTTTCCCCATGGTGTAACTCATACCAGCTTCAGGTTTATTGGTGAGTAACTTTGCGTCAGATATATGGCCAACCTTCATGGAGGGATCCCATCTTTGTGGTAAATTAGAGTCACCATGTATAGCATTAATGGATAATTCATCCCCAATGTCAGCTTGGATAACTGAGATTCTCATCAAGTCTTCTTCAGCTGGTTCATTCATGACTATTTCAAACTGGGAATGGGTATCTTCTTCAGTTTCTGATGGGGTGTTCATTACTACCATATTTACTCTTTTACGTATATTGGTACATTCATTTTTCCAATGACCTTTTTCTCCACACTTGAAACATTCAGGAGTAGCAGTTTTCTTGGGTATTTCAGTTGTGGGGTTAACCTTGGTGGTTTCTTTTTGGAACTCTTTTCTCTCAGGGATGTTATTCCTGGTGTACTTCTTGTTCCATCCATTAAGGACTACCATTTCATTTAATACACTGCTGAATTCTGTCAGGTCTACATCTAGTGAGGGGAATCTACATCTCATTATACTCTCAAGATTTCCTTTACATTGACTCAGTAATCTGTTGTTGGCTTCTTCATCTGAGACTCTGTCATACACACATTCAATCCTTCTTCTTTGTTTCAAACACCATTCAGAAGCTGTTTCTGTGGTTGGATCAAAGTAATCTTTTTCAAAGGCTTGGCGCTTTTCATTTTTCCAAATTCTGGTGCCAAACTGGGCTTTGATTAATTCTTTCCACACTGACCAAGATTGGTGTCCTACAGCTTTACTTTTGGTAATAAACCAAGTAGAAGCCATTCCTTCAAAGAGTACAGTAAGTCTTGAAGTGATAACTTCATCATCAGCTTGGTAAGTCCTTACTATGTGATCAATGTATTCTATGAAACTCATGTGGTCATATTCTCCTTTACCATCAAACTTGGGCCAATCTTTTAAGGGGGGCATAAGTTTGTGTATAGCAGTCATATCAGAGTTTCTGTAAGGTGTGGACATTCTGGTATCTTTGGTCATAGGTCTATTCTGCATAAAAGGATTGTTATACCTAGGTTGGGCACTATTGGTATTGAGGGCGCTATGTTTTTCTTGAGGGACAATGTTGGGACTCAAGTATTGGAGATTCTTATAAGGATTATTTTGTTTCTCCTCTCTGTTGTTATAATAATTAGAATTAATATTGATGTGAGGAGCTTCATCTCTGTCAAGATACGTGGTGGGTTTACTGTCAGGTACCTTGTCACCATACTTATTCCAATTGTTTGTTGCTTGATTAACCATCTCTTCTTCACTGTATGAGCTGCTGGGTCCTTGAGGCTCGTGGTATTGGGGTTTTACTTTCTCCTCTTTCAAGGATTCTATACCTGAGATGATAGTTGTTAATTTTGAAATTACATTGTCTTTTAATTTCAATGATTCAATTTCAGAAGTAAGGACAGATAATTTGTTGTTCACTTGTTCTTCTAGTTTCTCAAATTTTGTATTAAAATTGTTATTCAGATTCATGATCAAATCTTCTAATTTATTGTTATTTGTTTCATCCTTTTTGAGGGAATTAATAACATATTCTGCCATTGTAACTTGGGAAGTTTGCATTTCTTCAAGAACATCTAAAGTATCATTAGTATTTTTGTTGATTTCTTTTGTTATTTCTCTAAGATTCTCACTAGTTTTGGTAAGTTCCACCAACATTTCACTATGATGTACTGGTAACTCAAGGGGCAATGGTTTGTCCAATGTTTGCAAAACTCTCATGGTGCGTGCAGTAATGTTGTCTTTAATTTCTTCTAAGCTTGTATCTATTTTATTAATAATTATCTTTAGATTTGCTTCATTATTAATATCTAAAGTGTTTAAATTATTATTAAGAGCTTCAATAGAATCAAACAAGGAATGTATTACAGAGGGTGCTAATCTATGTTCTTGTAGAGATTGGCCGCAATCAGAAGGAGATCTGTGGCCTTCTTCCACTTGACTGGGTCGTCGAAGTTGATGGAAGAGGAGCTTTTGTTCTTCCCTTTGTCTATTTTCTTGAACTTCAGGGTGTTCTTCTTGGGCGGCGCGGGGAAGTGGATCTTCTTTTCCTCCCAAGGGTTCCAACCCTTTACATAGGCCTCTATCTCGTCGTTGGGGATCAACTTCTGGAGAGCCTTCTGACTGTCTTGCGCTGTAGTCAGCAAGGCTCTCAGCTCTTCTGTAGGCCCCTGCCTTAAGGAGGCTTGGCACTGTTTCCAAATGGAAACGTGCTCTTTCACCCGGTGTCTGATCTGTTCTTCTTTCGAGAGGACCTGGATTTCCGGGGTGGAAGGGGGTTTCTGGGTAGCTGCCAACGAATCTGGGGGTCTCTCGTCGACGTCCATGGGGGTTTCTGCTTCCGTTTGAGGAGGCGGGAGCTCTTGGGGCGTCACTGAGAGCTCTTGGGGAGTTGGGGTGGCCTCCGGCGTGGCTGGGACAGGGCCTTTGCGCGCTATGTTCGTCATCTGTAGGTTCTTGACGCGCTGGTGCAGTTCCTTGGCCGCCGCGAGTTCTTGTTGGACAGGGTAGGAGACCTCGAAGTTCTGGTTTGGTCGACCTGGTGGATTTAGCCATTAGAAGTTATCTTTATTATGTATTTTTATATGTAAGAAGTACTTACTTGGCTGGTTTTCCGCGTCGACGGTGGGAACAGTCTCTGTTTGGGTGGGGTTTTCAAAGGAAGCCACTGAAAGGAGATGTATGTTAGATTCGTGGTTGAAAGAGTTGAGAAAGAAATGGTACTCACTTCTTTCTTGATATCTTTCTTTAGATATACTAGCTCTTTTCAATTTTAACGCTCTCAAGTAGTTATGGAGGGTTATTTCGGCCTCGAGGTTTCTTTCCTCTCTCAAATGAGAGTGGTATGCGGCGAGGATGAGGCGGTCTTCTTGGGAGAGGAGATCCCAGTCTGTAGGACGGTAGTTCCTGATTTCTTCCTCCTTTTTTAGGCGAAGAACTCGAAGGTAGTGTTGAATTAGAGTGGCGTTTTCTTGAAGGTTCACTGTACGCGCCGCAGATAAAAAAATGTTTGTAAGTATGTAATACTGTAATTTTTAGAATTTTTATTAGTATGTATTTTTTAATTGTGTATTTTTTAGAAAAATTGAAAACTTACGGTTTTTTTTATTTTTAATTTTGTGGGTTTGGGTTTTTTTTTTAAAAAAAGGAAAGCAAAACAGTTTTTTTGTTAGTTTTTTGAATTTTTATAGGGTGAGGTATATATGAAAATGATGATTTTTTATTGGTTTTTTATGTGTATATTTTTATATAAAAAAATAAAAAATTACGGGTTTTTTTATTTCAAAAATAAATTTGAAAATTTTCCCGGCCAGACCCCCAATTGTCAGCCTCCCTGATGCCAAGGACAAGTCCTTCTAGCTACAGGTGGTGCAAGGATAGATGGAAAGAGTTGTATAAACTCTGGGTAAGGTACAAGTTACAATTCCCAAAAGATATGGGGGAATTGTGACGTAAAAATTGAGAGAAAAATAGATTAATAATTATATTAAATAAATTTAATATAATTAAAAACCAGAGGGGCCTGATAAATCAGGGGTGGTTTAGATCCCTCTAAGGTATCTTACAAATAAATGCAGAGGATTTAGGTACCTGGAACACTGGGGCCTGTTGGAACAGGGGTGGTTTAATCCCAGGAATGGAAATGGGGGAATATCTTCAAGAAAAGGGTTATTACTTACTAGTAATAAACCTTGAGGGATCTTGGGGATATTCTGGGTGAAACTGGACAGTTTGAAGCGCTTGGATGGATGGTTGGTGGAGCTTGATGGGCACTGTGAAGTTGTTGGGGAAGACAGGGCTAAAGAATAACTACTAAGAAGCTTACCAGACTGTGTTATAAAGATGTATATATCTAATAAGAAGTGGGTAAGGTTGTTAGTGGGTATTGGGAAGCATGAGGAGCCTTCTTTGGGCGGTTGAAGAGCTCCTTAAATAGTCTTGAGTTCCCCCTGGGGACCCTGTAGTTATTATTGGCCAACTTGTGGGATCTTAGGACCACATTTTGGCCATTTTTGCTTTCTTGGTGACGCTTCAGCAGCCCCTGCTTTGAATACACGTCACCAATTGATTTTATTAATGTATTTTATTATTTACATATTTATATTGTCTTACAGTCTGTAGTACATCAGTACTGGTTGTTATAGATTTAATACTAGTGGCTTATTTGTATTTTATAATAAGCCACAGTATTGTTTGTACTGTTTGTTCAGTCAGTATATTTTAATTATATGTATAAATAATAATACACTTTAGTATATTTAATTATTTAATCCCCAGTAACCGTTATTACATATGTAACATATGTAATGAGGTCACTGGGGCGTGTTTTTACTGTTTTGGGTGTACCTGAGTGACTGTGGAGTCCGCGTGCCAAGCTGGGAGTCTGTAAGGGGCTTAGTGCTTGCGCGGGGGCTTGTATCCCAACTTTGGCGCGGGCTTTCAGTCACGCGGGTTGAACTTCAAGCTCTGCGGACTGCGGTACGCGGGGTTTGAGTAAAACACGGTGTATTTACACTATCTCCCCCAATTTACACAACACCTCATTTCCGTGACTGGAAATGGGTTTTAAGCATATGTAAATATATATATAAGCATTTAATTACGGCAAGTACTTTTTATTTAAAAGGTACTTGCTAATTCTTCTTTGCTAATTTACATAGTGAAGGAGTGGGAATTAGGGGTACCTGTGAGTGAGGTACCCTAGGTTAAATTTAGTGTAGATTCAGAATATCAAATAATATTCTAAATATTATTTGATATTCTATATTTTATATGATAATTTTGTGGTAAACTTGTGACAGGTTGCTCTGTCATAGTAGCAAGCTGACATATATATTATATGTTTATTTGGTTTCATAGCTTTCAAACTTCTCACTTGAAAATAAGCCAGCTGGGCCAAATTTAATGATTGTGTGTGTGAAACTTGTCATCTGATCTATTTTTTTTCAAATATTAGGCTTCAAATATAGCATAATGGGATCCACATGTCCTTTTGTGATTGTGTGTCATACGGTGGTATATGACACTACAAATTTCCAATATGAACTGGTCATTCAGCCAGTTTCATAGCCTTTTGGTTAAGGAGCGTAGTTCAGTTTGATTGGAAATGCTGAGTAATTACATTGTGTCATCAATGGGAACTACACAGAACTACACAAATGGTTTGACCTGTACAACCAACTTAGGGAAATTGCCTCCACTATGGGATGCATCCTGGCTGTCAGCCTGGGTGTGGAACTAACCGTGGTTAATGGTTGTAACTGAGTTAGGTTGATGGTGTAAAGTGGTTTGGGTAATGTTTAAGTCCTGTAAAAAGGTACTTCCTCAATCAGTAAGTCTTGTCTGAGAGGCTTGCTCTAATTGCTCTAATTAGGCGCATCCAAATCAATACAAAGTATTAATAGGCATCCAAGGAGGTACTCACTTGGGTTCGTGGTGACTACCTTATTGAAGGTAGTCTGTGGCCAATTCTTGAAGTAATAAGAGTAATAAACTATAGATTATCCAGAATTGGGGGATTGTTGGAGAATGGGGAACTAAGCAAGGTAAATAACTCTAAGGTATGTACTGTGATGTGGTGTTCTAAATATTCTCTGGGGGATAAACAACTGTTTACAGTCTGTTTATATATTGCAAGAGCTCCTCAAGGGGGAACTGTGAGCGCTTCCATGACCTGGGAGGTACTGTGGAACTTCAGGGGCAAGACAGATCCTTTTGGGAGGATCTGTTAATGTTTATGATGTGATTTCTACTAAGGCTGTGTTATGGGACACATCTTTGATCAGTAGTCCTTAGTGGGATTGGATCACATCATGACATTTGTATTAATTGATCTGTTATTAATATTAATAAGGTTATTAACTTATAATGATGTCATTTATTATTGGTACATCTTATAAGTATTAATTATTATAATATTAATAAGTTCTACTTATTAATAAGATATTAAAGTACATATCTTATACGTGAAAAAATATTCCAATGTTAAGGAATGTGGGCGTAATCAGAGGGGAAAGAGTGACATCTGTTACTTTGGATATTTCACGTGAAAGGAGGGCAAAGGGCCTACAAGTTATGTATCTTGTATAACAGGAGTACATAGCTTAACCAGAATTATTCATATGTTATTAATGAATATATTATTAAAGTATTTATATTAATTATAGTGATTAATGTACTTTGATAATAATAGTAATGTAATACTAATGAATGTATAATAATAATATTATTATTAATAAATAGTAGTAAGAATAAATAAGAGTAGTAATTATTATTGGAGATAATAATAATTAATGATATTTTGCAGTTACGTGGTAAATGTCAGGTACTGTGATATGTACCCAGTGGCTGACACTGGCACAGATGTGGTGTCAGCCTTAGAGCCAGCACAGCTGACCTAAAGTCTGTCTTATCTTCCTCTTTAAGTCACAACTGTCTCATATCTTGTCAGAATCAGGTTTTAATGCTGTTTTGAATTCATATTCTGTTTCCTCATCATATTTAAACCCTAGCCACAACTGAGCATCTTCTCCATATCTTACTCCTTCACATAGTTAGTGAATTATTAGTGATTTTATGATAAAAACTGCTGTGCAGTGTTTCAGATGCAAGCTGACCACAAGCAAGCACTGATTATGTCAGCAAACTATGAAAATTTTTGAGTCTGAGTATCCTCTACACCCCAGAAGATACACAGACTCCAGAATACTACACAACAACCACACACTTCAGAAAAAGGACTTCAACCAGTTGAACCCAGCAGCTTCCTCAACAAGATTTTGGAATATTAAGTAAGGCTCCTCACTTCTCTGATTACTTCCCAGTCCAGCTGTCATTTAATCAACCAGTGAGTCCCTTCTTCTGCAACTTCATCAACTCCTCCCAAGTCCTTCTTCTCTAGTCTGTCTGTTCTGTCTTATCCTCCCCCCTTTCCCTCTTCCTACTAAGTCACTGGCACACCAATATTGGTATAACTCTATAGGATAAAGTCCTGCTTTATAAAGCTTCTCATAAGACCAGATTAATTGATCACTCCTAGATCTTGTCCCCTTGCATTTTTGTTGATTTTATCAGGGAAAATCAACCAGGTTTCCATCTAAGGATCCTTGTGTCAGTTTCTTTTGACCAGAAAAAGATTGGCTGGTGTTCAGTTCCCTTTGACCAGGCTCCTTCTCCCAGTTTCATTTGAGGAAGAAGAGGCAGACCCTCAGTTGGCTGCTCCCCAGATCATTTAAGATCTTTTCATTACCTTTTCTTAAAGTGTGTTATTTTTCCCACTAAGCAATTTATTGCTTACTTTCCCCAATCCCTTGTGTTCTGTTGTCACTCAAGAGAAACAGGCTCAAAATTGGGGGCCTCATCGGGAAATATATATCCTTAGACCTCTCTTCTTATTTTATCTCTCCGCTATAACACCTTTAAGATTTTTTCAGAGAAGTCATATACCTCAAAAATTTCAAAAAAAACAAATCCTATAAAGAAGAAACAAATTCTAATCAAGACTATAAATTTTCTTTTACCTTTTTTTCCTAATAATTTCGTTGCATACCTCACTTCTTAAAGTGCAGACTAGGAAGCAAAAACGCGCTGCTCTTCTTCCCAAAGAATCGCTGTTTCAACCGCCGTCGTCGGAATCTTCAACTCATTCTGATTCTTATAGTCCTAAATCCGTCCTCGCTTTCCCTACGCCGAGTGACTTGGAACTACTCAACGAGTCTAGAGCAGTCCAACCAGCGAACGGTCAAAGAGTCAGCCGTGACCTTTGGATTCCTATTAACACCGCAGTTACCAAGAAGAAAAGGACTAATAAAAAGTAAAAGGCTGATAACCTTTCAAAAATCAAATATACATAATAATAATAATAAAAAACAAATTGCGTTTACTTCGATTATTATTTTTTGCACATATACATATTGAACACAACACACCAAACCGTTGATCCTACCTTATTTATCTTCATCGGATCTCTCTTTTTATTATTGGAGAAAGAACTAGACTTCCAAATCAGTAGGAAAGACAGAACAACTGTCTGTAAAGATAATCATCAGTAGGAAAGACAGAACAACTGTCTGTAAAGATAATCGTTTCGGTCAAGGAACTTGAGTTCCAATTGCTACTCAATCTTGAAAAACTAATCATAACTCCGCTTGCCTCAGGACCAGGTATATAACCTTGTTGATCCATGCGGTCACTGTAGATCAATCCAACATCTAATGATGCAGTCACATCTCATAAATGGCCAAAACCTTTTGCCTGAACAAAACGGCTCCATAGCAGCCCTGCTGGCGAGGAGAGCCATGAAATTTTAGAACTGGTTTTACTGCCTCTCAGTGCGGACGATACACTAATCTCAGAGCTGAAAACTCTATCTCTGGACACAGGAATTTACCAGCCTTTGTCCACTTGAAGGAGGCCTTAAGAGCGCTAGAATAGCACCGCTCAACGCCGGTCCCAAGACCAATGGAGAAGGAGAACAACAGCTTCTCAGAACATTGAATGAAAAAAGATAGTGCAGGAGCTGTCACCTCCTTGTTTTGTGACCAGCAGTATGGTGTAACCGGTAGAAGATTTAAGACCAAAGATGAATCCAGACGCTGCTCTGTTTCTGCCCAGTCCAAACACCTCCCCAATCCTACGGCCGAACCAATGGAGATAGTGAAAGAGGTTCCAAAAGTCCTCCACATAGAAAAAAAAACATTAGAAGTTCATCCAAGCTCGCGACTCAGGTAACAGACGTGGGATGAGACACATCTTGTCTCTGAAGAGCTGAGATATCAGGATAGTAGTAGATGAGATGGAAAACTCCCCCAAGGGAAGAATAAGATTACGTATTATGCAGAGCTTATATACAGATGAGATTATGTACTTGGGTTGGTGAGAAGAAATATGTAAGTACATAATAAAACTAAATGATGAAATAAATATTAGTATGATAATTTTATGTAAATCCGTGTAAAGTATGTAAGTCCTAAAGTGACGTGTTATAACACTCCCCCCCTCAACAACCCCAAAAAACCATACAAAAGAAAACAAAAATGAGGCAAAAAATGATAGAGAGAGAGAACCACAGAAGAAAAAGGAAAATGAAAACATGCTAAAACGAAAAATTAGAGAATGAGTTGAAATACTAAATAAATGAAAGAAATTAAAAGACGAAAGGGTGATAGAATTAAAGGTTGATCAAGAATCCAGGATGTCACGATTCGAGGATTGACCGTCGGACTGGAAAGAAATAAGACATAAACGGTTAACTTATGTCAAAACAATGTAAATGTAAATCCTGAGGGCATGGAGGGAGACGGACAGATGCGGGGGGCATATGTGAATCGCAGCTAGCGCATATTTTCCCCCCTGTACTTGCCAAAATGTCAGGCGAGCAACGCAAGCCTGTGTGAGTGGCAAACTCGTTGACCTTCTTCCATCCGAGGGCTTTCGTGAAAATATCGGCGAGTTGATCGTTTGTTGAGATCCAATCAAGTCGTACCTTGTTTTGATACAGCAGTTCGTTGATTGTGTGGAATTCTCGGTCGATATGGCGATGTTCTTTCCTAGTACCGCAATCCTTTGAGATGTAGACAGCCGCTTTGTTGTCTGATAAGAGTAGAGGAGGTTTGACTGGAAAGAATTTTGAAACTAGAGAAGAAAAGTAGCAAGCGTCCTTAGACGCAAAAGACAACGCCATGTACTCAGCCTGGCAAGTAGAGCGAGCACAGCAAGTCTGACGCTTCGAGCACCAGGATACCGGCGATCCGTACAGAGTCGAAATGAAACCGTGAACAGACCGAGATCCTTCCCCGCCCCAATTAGCGTCCACAAAAGTTTTGATGCAATCTGATTCGTTGCCTCCTGAGATTACGGGAAGAGACGCCGCAGCCGTGAATCGGATGTACGACACAAGGTGTTCCAACGCGGACCAATGAGAGTCGTCAGGCGCCATGGAGAAACACGCCAAAAAATTTACTGCAAAAGAGATGTCCGGTCGTGAACCCTGGGACAGGTAAAGAAGACAACCTATAACAGAAAGATACTGTTGATCCATTTCTTTCGAAGGATTTGATGCCAAATCGGAAGAAAGGATAGGGGTCCTAGTCTTGATATTGGAAGGAATCATGCCAATGATCTTCTCGACCAAAAGAGGCTGATCAATGCGAAAACCGCCAGGCACTTCGCGTACTCGAAGGCCAACTATGCTAGAGAGGGTAAAATCCCATTTCAAATCAAGCACAGCATCAAGTTTTCTTTGCAGAGATGATAGAAGAGCAGGAGAATTTGCCGTAAGAATACCATCGTTGACGTGAATCCACAAGAATGACATATCTGAACCTTCACGATAGACGTAGGTTGATTGATCCTTGAGGTTCGGGAGAAACCCAATGGTAGAAAGACGGTCTTTGAGATGCATCCACCAACATCTACTAGCTTGCCGAGTTCCGTACAACGCCTTCCGGAGTTTAAGAACACAACCGGGTGAGACATACACACCAGGAGGAGGCCGAATGTAGACGTCGTGATCTATGTCGGAGTGTAGAAATGCTGACTTTACATCGAAGGAAGCTACAGGCCAAGAAAAACGGGAAGACATGGCCAATAGCACCCTTAAGGAAGTGAAGGTGGGAGTAGGTGCAAAAGTTTCACCTACGTTCACCCCGTGAACTTGGCGAAATCCCTGAGCTACGATACGGGCTTTGAAACGAGTAATGACGCCTTCTTGACTACGCTTTAGGGCAAAAACCCATCGACAATTGAGGACTTCAAGGTCGGATGACGACTGAACCTCATCCCAAACGTGGAGGGAAGACATCATGTTGATTTCTTCAGTACACGCCCGAAGCCAATCGTTTTTGGAGTCGGATTCAATTGCCTGTTGGTAATTGTCAGGAGCATCGGAGATGAAGGGAGATACAGAAACCGCTGCATCAAGACAAGCATCTTGAATGTCGAATTCCTTCATTAGGGAGAAATCGCCAAGGCGCTGAACGGTGATGGAACTCAAAACAGAGGTTAGATCTTGAGGTTTGGAGAGATGGTACGGAAGATCATCTTCATGAAAAACGACAGATGCGCCTCGCTCTAACTTGTTCGAGATTGGGTCCCATAAAATCCAACCATGAGCAACGTCCAAAATTCCAACATGAATCAATGGCTTAGCTCGTGGTACGAATTGTTTGGCGTAATTGAGATCGTGGAGATAAGCCCGGCATCCGAAAATTCTTAACATGTTGAGGGAGGGCTTGCATTTCATACAAATCTCATACGGCGTTTTTGTAGAGTCATAATGGACAATTCGGTTAAAGACAAAAGCCGCCTGTTTGAGTGCTTGAAACCATAACGAAGGAGGTAACTTAGCGTGGATTAAGGGCGTTGATAAACGCACGCCAACGGCGCACGCCAACGCCAACCCGCACGCCAATTTTTTTTGGCGTGCGGGGCCTACACGCCATTTTTTTTTTGGCGTGTAGGGTTTACACGCCAAAAAAAAAGGGCGTGTGAGACCCACACGCCAAAAATGGCGTGTGGTTCCCACACGCCATTTTTTTTTGGCGTGTGGGCCCCGCACGCCAAATAAAATTGGCGTGTGGGCCCCGCACGCCAATTGTTTGGCGTGCGGGTCCCCTCGCTCACATAATCGAGTGGGAGGGACCACTCGATTACGTGAGCGAGGCCGGCCGTACGGGTCCCCCCTCGCTCACATAATTGAGTGGGAGGGACCACTCGATTACGTGAGCGAGGCCGGCTGACGAGGTTATACAACCTCGTCAGCCGGGAGGACTTCCTCCCGGCCGGCGAGGCTATACAACCTCGTTGGCCAGGAGGAAGTCCTCCTGGCTGACGAGGTTGTATAACCTCGTCAGCCGGGAGGACTTCCTCCCGGCCGGCGAGGTTGTATAACCTCGTCGGCCAGGAGGAAGTCCTCCCGGCCGACGAGGCTATACAACCTCGTCGGCCAGGAGGAAGTCCTCCCGGCCGACGAGGCTATACAACCTCGTCGGCCAGGAGGACTTCCTCCTGGCTGACGAGGTTGTATAACCTCGTTAGCCGGGAGGAAGTCCTCCCGGCTGACGAGGTTATACAACCTCGTCAGCCAGGAGGACTTCCTCCTGGCCGACGAGGTTGTATAGCCTTGCCGGCCGGGAGGAAGTCCTCCCGGCTGACGAGGTTGTATAACCTCGTCAGCCGGCCTCGCTCACGTAATCGAGTGGTCCCTCCCACTCGATTATGTGAGCGAGGGGGGGACCCGCACGCCAAACAATTGGCGTGTGGGCCCCGCACGCCAATTGTTTGGCGTGCGCTCCCACACGCCAATTGTTTGGCGTGTGAGAGCGCACGCCAAACAATTGGCGTGCGGGGCCCACACGCCAATTTTATTTGGCGTGCGGGGCCCACACGCCAAAAAAAAATGGCGTGTGGGAACCACACGCCATTTTTGGCGTGCAGGTCTCACACGCCAATTTATTTTGGCGTGTAGACCCTACACGCCAAAAAAAAATGGCGTGTAGGCCCCGCACGCCAAAAAAAATTGGCGTGCGGGTTGGCGTTGGCGTGCGTTTATCAACGCCCTGGATTAAAAAGGTGCGGGACATGTCAAGCAAAGACCGGTTGGTACGTTCAACGTTACCGTTCTGATGATGTTTGTAAGGTATAGTCATTTCATGACGTATTTGATGGGCTTTAAGAAAATCATTGAATTTGTTGGAGATAAATTCGCCACCATTATCAGATCGGATACATAGAACGTCGTGGCCTGTGTGTTTCTTGAAATTGAGAATCCAGTCAGTCACGGAGTTGCAAGCATCAGACTTCCGCTTAAGTCCGAAAGTGGAAGTCATACGAGAAAAGACGTCATGAATAACGAGGCCATACACATAACCATCAATTGACTCAGGAAAGGGCCCAACCAAATCAATCGCAACGACTGACCCGGGCTGTGAAGCAATGTCACGAGAAGGGGAATTAACTGGGACATGCCTAATTTTGGACAAGGAACATGAGTTGCATTTCTTGGTTGAAGAGTTGAAACATTGATCAGGAAGACCATACACCGAGTTATGAAAGATAGCGCAATTCAAAGTCCTAACAGCCAAATGGCCAAGACGAAGATGCCAAACGCGAGAAGAAGCGGATGAAAGAGATGAAACATGAGCGACGGAAGAGGGGACGCTTGATTTAGATGTTGAAATGAACCATCTGTAGTGATGAAGATAAGAAGGGAAAGTGAGAGCCGATTGACGAAAAAGAAAACATCCATTGTTGTATGAAACAGATCCGTCCCAACGATCGAAAAAACCGACCGAAAGGACAGTGCCCCGAACTCTAGGGCAGAATAAAACGTTGCTGAGCCGAAGAGGCCCAACGGAAGTCGGTACAATAACGTCGCCTACTCCGTCTACGGAAAGGCATTCTTCAGATGCCACACGGAGTCGAATATCAGTAGGCTGAAGCGAGAGAAAAAATCCACGGTGTGACGTTACATGATTTGTTGCACCGGTGTCAATTAAAACATCGCTGGAGGCCTCCGGGATAGCAGAGACGGAAGCTAGGTTGCCAGCATCAGTCTGGAGCCGATTTGAAAGAGTTGATGATTTCTTCGGCTTCCACGAAGGATTTCCAAGACGAGGATCGGGAAGTGGAGGCAACCCACTCCGAGATCAAGGACAATCCGGAGCCCAGTGGCTCCAATCCCAGCATGACGTGCATGGGAATTCCGGAGTCATGGACTTGGCGCCCCACGTGTCCGCCGGAAGCGAGAGGCGACTTGGATTTAAAGGAGAGGCACCCCCTCCAAACGCACCGCGGGAAGGCCTGAAATTTCGAACACGGCCGCCCCGACCTTGATGACCAGACATGGCCATGACAGTCTGGGGATTTGATTGACGTCGTGACGCTTGATCCACTCGTAGAGTGACGTTTAAGACATCATTTGCCGAGATGACAATACTTGGCGAGATGGCAATTTGAGAGTCCAAAGCGTTAGCGACCTCGTTGTGATGTTGTCGGAGAGCCGAGTGAAAAATGAGGGACAATAACTTATCCGTGGTCCAACCGCCCAATCGAGCTTCGAGATCCAGAAGCTCACGCTTGAAATGCTCGAAGCTGGAAGAGGCGGTGTTAGAAATGTCGTCCACTTTTTGGGTTATGTCTACCCATCGTCCCAGCAATGCCGACCAGGAAGAGTTCGAGAAACGTGAGGACAAAGAGGTCCATGCGCCGTGAGCGGTCATGCCATGAAGGGATGGACGGAGAGCCGAATCAATAGAATGTTTGATGACGGCCAAGACGCCAAGAGCCGTCGTAGAATCCGCCTCGAACAAATCTTGGTCCAGATAAGTCTCGTTCCGGGTAACGGTTGCAATTGTTTCCCGCAGCGCCGCAGACCAGTGAGGAAAGTTCGATCCATCCAGACCGAGTTGAGGTTGCAGTTTCTCACCAAGTTGCTGCCACTTGAGTTGATTTGAAACCAAGACAGCAACAGAGGTGTCAGTCTTGGAACCATCAAAAGCTCGAATGAGTAAAAGCTTAAGGAAGTCGTTGTCCAGAGAATCAATACTGCCGGGTTCCAGAACCTTCTTCAAAAGATTATCATCTGGTTTTGGTTGCCTGGCGTTTGGATCGGGGCCGAGTGGCGGGGATAAAAACGAAGTCGACAGTTCAGGTTGTTTTCCTTTATCAGCAGACTGAGGACTGTCTTCAGGAGGGGCTGGTGAGTAAGATTGGACAGGAGGGACGACCGGTGGTTTGGCAGGATTTTTGATAACTGGGTGCATCGTTGGCGTGGTTGACGAAGAAGATGAATGGAATTCAAGGGGAAAAGAACCAGGAACAGCGGAAGTAGAGCTGTTGTCGTCGTAAGACATACAAGGTTTTGGAATGGGAGATTGAGAAGAAAGATGACGAGGTGGTGTAACTTTAACGGAGAAGTCGGGGATGATAACCTCAGGATTAGAAGACCTAGTACGAACCATAAATACTATATGAAAAGAGTATCAACCGATTACTGAGAAGTAAGAGATAGGTTGTATGTTTGTAACAAAAGACAAATAAATGGGCAACGCTGGTGACAGCGCGGGCTCATAACCTGAAGAGCTGAGATATCAGGATAGTAGTAGATGAGATGGAAAACTCCCCCAAGGGAAGAATAAGATTACGTATTATGCAGAGTTTATATACAGATGAGATTATGTACTTGGGTTGGTGAGAAGAAATATGTAAGTACATAATAAAACTAAATGATGAAATAAATATTAGTATGATAATTTTATGTAAATCCGTGTAAAGTATGTAAGTCCTAAAGTGACGTGTTATAACAGTCTCAAGAAGCAACATCCCAGTAGATGTTAGACAACCTGGTTAGGAGAGAAGAGACCATTTTCCTCAGCCAGATTCATGAACATAGTCAATGCTCATCAACCCCCAACAAGAGCCAACACTCTTGAGAGGATCCTATACCAGAGTCGCTTCTTACCGATTCAGACCAACAAGGACCGAGGGACCAACTCTTCTCAGGAGACCTTAAGGTTGCAACGCTTCGCTCCCAGCATGGAGGTAACCCAACACCCCAGTCACTCGCTAATGCTTCTTCAATGAGGATGTTTGGGATCCCGACCAAAGAAGTTTTCATCTATCTCCTTTGCCCCGAGAAAGACCCTCTGAATCTGGATATGGCAATCCAAGAAGGTCAGACTTGTCCCTTTCAGTAAAATTGGACTAGCCAATGAACACAAAGATTTTCAAGTAGAAGGTCATATGGACCAAGCCCTCTATCAGTTTGATCAGACCTGTCATCGAAAGTCTACCTTTAAGTCAATCGTCGGTCACTGGGGCAACGGCCAAGGCCATCAAGAAATCCTTGGAATGCAATTCGACGGTCTTTGTAATCAGTCAATCAAACTAGTCAGATAGGTCTCCTTTTGAATCGGCAAGTCATCTCAGAGGTTTCAGAGATCCAGAACTTGTTCTACCCTTTTATTTAACAATTTTTTATGATTTCCCAGGATTGCAAACCGCTTCCTGGTGCTGCTAAAACAAGTGAAAAATGAAAAGAAGTCTCCATCTCGGACATTCTGGTTCTTTTGCTAAATTATTCTCTACATAAAATAAAAACACACTTATGACTTTGTCCGATTGGCACCCACATCCACAGCATAACACCAAGCTCATGGAAGTAGTACCAGAGATGTCGGAGATAGAGAGCTTGGTCAATCTGACGAACAGAAAGTTCAAGATTCTTGTCAGAGCTTATGAATCAAGCAATGTTTTAGTCATGAGCCTCATATTCTCTTAAGCAGCAACATCACAAGAATACCTTGTCTGGAGAGGTTGCATCGGCCAGACTGGTATGCTTGGGAAGAGCCAAGAGCTCTAGAGATGAGTCTTTAAGGAAACCAACAAGATGCAAAACCTTCCAGTTGGTATATCCACTCTCCTCTACCGGTCCCATTGACTACCCTGAGATCATCAGAAATAGCTTTTACAGTGCACCCCAGCCACCTGCTACCAGGAATCTATTCAATACTGGATCATAAACCCTTTCAACAATGATCGGGCAAGATATCATCCCAGATATTACCATCACAGCTGTTGTCAGTTGATGAAAACCTTGAACCAAGACCCGCGGCCGCCGCTACTTCCTCCCTCTATACTGCCCCAGGTAGTTTCTACACGGCCCGAGGGGACCCAGACGACTTTCCGATACCCCTACAACCAGGATGTAGAGTACTACCATTAACCTAAACCCCCTATCAGCCAACGAGGCACCTGGATTCCTACAGCTACTGCACCTCCTCAAAAAAAAACAAAATGCTTGTCGCGAAAATCATCTCATGTACCACAATTTCAAGCTGGATACCTTCCCGAGCAAGGGTATCATTCTTCTCGCATTGGCTGGCAAGAAAATTGTTTATCAATCCAACCATCTTTGTTCGGGTGTAAGCTTGATAGCAGCACAACGTGATGTGGCTAATAAACTCGGGCTCGGAGGATTGGATCCAATAGATTTTGAATCCATGGGTGCCAATGACCCCATGCAAGAACAGAAGCAGGAAGTTCAACCTCAAGATTCTTCCCAAGTTCCTACCCCAATACTCATTGGCCTCTGGGCCTCACTCTAATTTCAATCGAACCTCGGCAGCCTCCTTGTGCTCACAGTGAATCATATCCATTGATCCATTGGAAACGGTCAGGATACATCGACTCAAGTAGCTCAATTTCCTGCTTTGTCTCCTGAGAGATATTCATTGAAGTGATTGTCTCGGTGAAATCCTGAATGTCTTTCAATCAGCTAAATACCCCATTTCCTGTCAAGCCAAATGGCTTCTGAGTCAAACAAACCGAATGCTCTACATGAAGATTCTCCCCAGTGCATTTGCTTCTGCCATCAACCAAGTCGCAGCTATTATCAAAACTAAAGATGGTAGCAAGCAATGAGCCCAAAATACTTCAAATCTACCATCCTAAGCGACCGCGCAAGGCAGACAAAGAGATCAGAGAACTACCTAGTGACAAAAGGAAAAATCACCAATACTGACTATAAGTAACGTCTGCCTATCTTAGAAGTGGCAGGAACCTTTTGCATGAGCAACAGCTCCAATACTGTCTCAGCCCAGAAGCAGAGGAATGGCTTGAACAGCTCAGAATTCAGCTCATAGCTAAGTAGACCTTTGATAAGGAAATGAAACAAATCGAGTCTTTAGAGGGACTTCAAGTCGCGACTAGAAACAGTAATTTATAATCAGGATATCCCCTTTTTAAGAGCTTAGCCAGACAGTCGGTCAAGCCAGAAAAGGGAGGACCACCAGCGCGGATAAATTCAAGAGCACTAGTGCTGGTTCTGGCATTGCACCAACCAACACCTCTCCCTGTTCCTGTAAAACAAAAAGAGTTTGAACCTTGTTGACAAATGTGTAACAACTAGGATAATTTACTTGTCCTCCATTTATGACCACTAGTATGGCCGGCCGAATCAAAGGCTTGAGAGCAGAAGTGAATTTAAATATAGCCTTCCTCATCTTATTGTAAACTGTGATGAGACAAGATTAGCTCGCCAGAAGTAAATTGGAAAGTTTCAAGCAATCCTTGTATCAGGCCCTCCAGCAGTAGATTGACACCGTTGGAGGATTGGGATTGGAATTAACTCCAATAAATGTGAACAGCCTATTGGTTCCTGAGAAGCAGGCTCCCCCATTGCAAACAGTAGTACTGTTGGCTCTATTAAATACAAGAGCTATGTCTCTGGTTATGGTCTTGAACAGGTCAACACTGATCCTGCAACCAATACACTGCTAACATACAGGTTCCCATAAATTGGTCAAGGAGACTCAAATCACAATCCTCCATTCACGGAAACAAGCTTGGCAAACCTTTAGGAAGCTATGAGAGAAACTGCATCACTGATTAGGAACCTTCTTTTATTTGGTCCCAAAGTAACTCCTGAGTCCAAATCAGAATTAACAACAATCATCTAGGACCATTGGTGTTGATGAGACTATCCAAGAAAGAAGTTCCTTGTGATCTTCCAAGCTTCAGAAGTGGAGTACAGGATATTAATTGGAGTCAACCTACCTACATCTGTGACAATCACAACCCAAATGTGAAAAAATATTCTCATTCTCTTCACATTGAGAAAACCTTCAACCCCTCAATGATCTTGAGTTACCACCATATTCCAAGAAAAAAATGCATGTCAATGATTCCAATTTGGTTGAACTTCTGATGAAAAAAGAAGAACTATGTTTTAAACGTCTAAGAACTTTCTCTTTTGGTTTATATTGACCCAAGGTATTTTAACCCTGTGTGTCTTGTTAAAAAAAAAAAAAAAAAAAAAACTGCTTTTACAATTCCTCCTGACCTAATTAGAAAATCTCCAATATCTTTCAGAAAATTTGCAGTAGATTCCAAGTTCATTTTTGCAATAAATGGGAGATTGGAAGAATAATTCTATCAAAATGTCCCTGATTGATATTCTCCTGTATGGATTTTTGAAAATTAATAACCTACTTTTCACATATGAGCATGCACTATAGCAAACCTTTTCCCCAATTTTTTATTTTATTTAGGTTCATTCCTTGCAGAAATAAACCTCTTTTGGTGGTAGGGAATGTCAGCCTTAGAGCCAGCACAGCTGACCTAAAGTCTGTCTTATCTTCCTCTTTAAGTCACAACTGTCTCATATCTTGTCAGAATCAGGTTTTAATGCTGTTTTGACTTCATATTCTGTTTCCGCATCATATTTAAACCCTAGCCACAACTGAGCATCTTCTCCATATCTTACTCCTTCACATAGTTAGTGAATTATTAGTGATTTTATGATAAAAACTGCTGTGCAGTGTTTCAGATGCAAGCTGACCACAAGCAAGCACTGATTATGTCAGCAAACTATGAAAATTTTCGAGTCTGAGTATCCTCTACACCCCAGAAGATACACAGACTCCAGAATACTACACAACAACCACACACTTCAGAAAAAGGACTTCAACCAGTTGAACCCAGCAGCTTCCTCAACAAGATTTTGGAATATTAAGTAAGGCTCCTCACTTCTCTGATTACTTCCCAGTCCAGCTGTCATTTAATCAACCAGTGAGTCCCTTCTTCTGCAACTTCATCAACTCCTCCCAAGTCCTTCTTCTCTAGTCTGTCTGTTCTGTCTTATCCTCCCCCCTTTCCCTCTTCCTACTAAGTCACTGGCACACCAATATTGGTATAACTCTATAGGATAAAGTCCTGCTTTATAAAGCTTCTCATAAGACCAGATTAATTGATCACTCCTAGATCTTGTCCCCTTGCATTTTTGTTGATTTTATCAGGGAAAATCAACCAGGTTTCCATCTAAGGATCCTTGTGTCAGTTTCTTTTGACCAGAAAAAGATTGGCTGGTGTTCAGTTCCCTTTGACCAGGCTCCTTCTCCCAGTTTCATTTGAGGAAGAAGAGGCAGACCCTCAGTTGGCTGCTCCCCAGATCATTTAAGATCTTTTCATTACCTTTTCTTAAAGTGTGTTATTTTTCCCACTAAGCAATTTATTGCTTACTTTCCCCAATCCCTTGTGTTCTGTTGTCACTCAAGAGACACAGGCTCACATGTGGCATGTTTTTCATGATTACCCCCAAGCCCCATTTTTTTTTTTTTAGATATCAATGATGTTTTACTAAATATCATCATAAAAACATGTTTGATCTGTATGTTTCTAATAATTCTGGGGTTTAATTGGCCATATCTCCTAATTAACATCATAAAAATAACAGCAAAGTGTTTTTTTTGCTTGCAAAAAAGCTGGGGTGTGATTGGTGACAAATCAGAATGCATGACAATTCACCATATAATGACATGAAGAATATCACATGTAGTACTTTGGGCTTGAGGCAGAACTGGGTCTATATTTTTGGTGACTTGATGCAACATGAGGGCTGAATTGAGGGTGGTGAGACAAGCTGGAAGGAACAGGAACATGGGTGTTAAAGTTTGGGTGGTGAGATGAAGTGGATAAGACACCAGGGCCGTGAGTGGGGTGATAAAGAGTCCTTGATTCAACATGAGGGCTGCATTGAGGTTGGTGAGATGAAGTGGATACAACAAAAGGGCTGCAATTTGGGTTATACAATGACCTTGATGCACCCTGGGGGCTGAATTGAGGGTGGTGAGATGAGCTGGAAGGAAAAGGAACATGGGTGTTAAAGTTTGGGCAATGAGATGAAGTGGATACAACACCAGGGCTGCGATGTGGGTGATAATGTCAGCCTGGGTGTGGAACTAACCGTGGTTAATGGTTGTAACTAAGGTAGGTTGATGGTTTAAAGTGGTTTGGGTAATGGTTAAGTCCTGTAAAAAAGTTACTTCCTCAATCAGTAAGTCTTGTCTAAGAGGCTTGCTCTAATTGCTCTAATTAGCCGCATCCAAATCAATACAAAGTATCAATAGGCATCCAAGGAGAGACTCAACTTGGGTTCGTGGTGGCTACCTTATTGAAGGTAGTCTGTGGCCAATTCTTGAGGTAATAACAGTAATAAACTATAGATTATCCAGAATTGGGGGATTGTTGGAGAATGGGGAACTAAGCAAGGTAAATAAATCTAAGGTATGTACTGTGATGTGGTGTTCTAAACATTCTCTGGGGGATAAACAACTGTTTACAGTCTGTTTATATATTGCAAGAGCTCCTCAAGGGGGAACTGTGAGCGCTTCCATGACCTGGGAGGTACTGTGGAACTTCAGGGGCAAGACAGATCCTTTTGGGAGGATCTGTTAATGTTTATGATGTGATTTCTACTAAGGCTGTGTTATGGGACACATCTTTGATCAGTAATCCTTAGTGTGATTGGATCACATCATGAAATTTGTATTTAATGATCTGTTATTAATATTATTAAAGATATTAACTTATAATGATGTCATTTATTATTGGCACATCTTATAAGTATTAATTATCATAGTATTAATAAATTCTTTTATTAATAAGATATTCAAGTACATATCTTATACGTGAAATATTCCAATGTTAAGGAATGTGGGCGTAATCAGAGGGGAAAAGAGTGATATCTGTTACTCTGGATATTTCACGTGATAGGAGGGCAAAGGGCCTACAAGTTATGTATCTTGTATAACAGGAGTACATAGCTTAGCCAGAATTATTCATGTGTTATTAATGAATATATAATTGAAGTATTTATATTAATTATTGTAATTAATGTACTTTAATAATAATACTAGTAATGTAATAATAATGACTGTATAATAACAATAATAACTACAGAATAGTAATTATTATTAAAGATAATAATAATTAATATTACATGAAGTTATTTTAAGGAAATAATATTAATAAATAGTAATAAGAATAAATAAGAATAGTAATTATTATTAGAGATAATAATAATTAATAATAATTGCAGTTACGTGGTACATGTCAGGTACTGTGATATGTACTCAGTGGCTGACAGATAAAGAGTCCTTGATTCAACATGAGGGCTGAATTGAGGTTGGTGAGATGAAGTGGATGCAACAACAGGGCTGAAATTTAGTTTATACAATGACCTTGATGCAACCTGGGGGCTGAATTGAGGGGGGTAATATGGCCTTGGAACAGCATGAGGGCTCACATTTGGGCAATGAGATGAAGTGCACACAACACAAGGGCTGCAATTTGTGTTGTCCAATGGACTTGGTGCAATCTGGGGGCTGCAATTGGGGTTATACAATGACCTTGATGCAACACCAGGGCTACAATTTGGGTTATACAATGACCTTGGTGCAACCTGGGGGCTTCCATTGGGGTTATACAATGACTGGCTGATTTGAGGGTGGTGATGTATCCTTGGAACTGCTTGAGGGCTCACATTTGGGCGGTGAGATGAAGCAGACACACCACTAGGGCTATAATTTGGGTTATACAATGATCTTGGTTGAACCTGGGGGCTAAACTTAGGGTGGTTTGATTTCCTTGATCCTTCCACATTTTTTCCTTTCTTTTTGGTCATATTATCAATCCAAATTTTCTGACCAGCATGAGCTGCATCATGCATTTTATGTTCTGTGATTTTTTCATGTTCCAATTGGGAAATTGACTGGTGCAAGACAGATTGGTGATGTGAGAATGCATTCAAGAGATAGCTGTTATAGGAAGTGTGATGTATTTCATGAGATACTGTGGTTCCCTCTTTTCTGATCCTTCTTGATCTATTTGAAACCCCTGCCTGACACCCACCATCAAAGCAGTTGTGTTGCACATTTACACAACACAGGATTGTCTAATGAGTAGTAATACAGATTGGTCAGAATGGGTAGGATAAGATGGACATGTGGTAATCACATTGGCTCACAGATACAGGAACACATGTAGAGTTTCTTTTTTTGTGCACAATTCTCATTGAGCAATCTTTTTTTAAGCCATTGAGTTTACATTCAGCCATTTTTGTGAAGTAAGATTTGGGGTGGATGACTTCCCAAATCGAAATGCCACATGATATGTCTGAATTCCCATTATTTTTTTCTTCCTGGATGTATTGGATTTTCTTTCAGAACTTTATTCCTCATAGGCAATATAAAAAGAATAAAAATATGACTCACAATGACAAATGAGTCCTTTTGCATAGATTCCTTATCATTGAGGTTCAATATCCAAATCTGGCGGATTTTGGCCGTTGGGTAATACAGTCTCAATGCATCCAGAACTTGTTCAATTCCTGCATCTGGAATTGTGGATGATTTGACATAGGGGTATTTTACAATTGTGATAAATTTTTGTTTATTGAATCCCATCGCTTTTTGAATGGCTGGGTTTCCTGAAAATATACCTCTCACTTGGTTTGATGCTTGGAAATACTCATTTTGATTATGGTCAAACATGTAACCACCTGAACAGATTAATCTCATTATCTGATAGTTACTGAAACTGATGGCAATATCATGTCCTGGACTAAGCCAATTGGTGTGAAATGCAGTGTGCCTGAGACGGCCATTGAAACTCTCAAACTTCTCAGTGGCAAATAATGTTGCTGGCCCAAATTGTTTGATTGACTCGGGGAGATGTAACAATATGTGAAGCTTGGGCTTATTTGCCCATTGTGCTGACATCATGAGAATGTGATACATGAATGTCAGTATATTCATTCAAAGTTCTGCAATATATTCATCCATGCTTTCTATAGTGGTCTGGAAAATCAGGCTTTCTAGTTTTCATAGAGGAATACATAATTTATTTTGTGTTTCATCCATGAAAGGAAAAAAAACAAATGGGGACGACTGTACTAAATTGCGGAAGTCCTTTCCAATAAAACGTTTCCAGTGGGTAACCATGTAAGCCGGTGTAAACAACGGGGGTGGCAGATGCTTTCAAATACGTGCAACCTTGTCCTGATACAATTTTTGAAAGACTGTTTTTGAAAGACTGTTGTGCTTCTCTGTTGAAACCTTGTGACATTGTTGTGATGTCACTCAAACTTCAACCTTGACTTTGATACATTCCACACTTCTCCACTCAACTCATTCAAAGTCAACCATCAGCAAGATAAAGATCAAGATTCTCTCAAATCATCAAGACATCATCAAATCTACAGTGAAGCTTTAACTTTGGACAGCCTTTATAGCTTCCAACTTGGTGAGAAATGCAACCATCAAATTTCATCTATCAATCAATCATTGCTAATCTCTTCCCTCCATTCTTAGTCAATCAGTCTTATCTTGTCCATTATCCAAAAAACTACAACTAAATACTACTCATAATCATTAGGGTTTGTTTCTATTTCTGTTTCTTTCTTCATCTATAATCAATCACTGATCTCATTACTCAAATTACAGTCTATCAGTTCTCACAATAAATATTATTTCTTATCAATTGATTGTTTAGCTATCACAAAATCCATTGAAGGGTTGGTTTCCCATTCCTCTGGGTTTGGGGGTGGCAGATATGCACCAATTGATTCAGGCATTCCCATCAGAAATCTGGTGAAATTGCAAATTGACCAACACAATGCCGTGGGCTGATTTGGAAGGCCAAGTCCCACCACAACCCTTCAAACCCATCTGACATTCTCCTGTGATTTATCATGAGAACATTTTTGTCTTTGAACTCTCAGGTTGTACTTCAAAAGGTCCTCTGGATTTTCCGGTTCACTTTTGGAATCTATGCATATGGAGATAGGAATAATAGGGAATTAATCAGTTAGTTTGAAAGAGCATATCCATCAAAATCTGTTTAATCAATACCAAACAATTAACATCCTCAACAACATCATGATCAACATTTCCCCTCAAAAGCACATCAAAATCCTTCTCACCCCCTTGATCACCAGATGTTCCTTCTCCAGTAGCACCTTGACCTCCGGCAGCTCCTTCAACCCCATAATCACTTTCAACCATGTCTTCCTCATTATCTGTCAGCCCCTGTCTCTTATGTGACGCAGGGTTGAATGATAGATATGTAATAATACTGGTACAGTATTATTATCTATGTCTTTGGTCTCACTATGGCCTGTGAGGCCAGTGGAAATAAAGCTCAGATACACTAGAAAGTGTATGAGCTGGCACCCTAGGGGTAACAAGGGAACACGGGTATGTAATACCTCAGCACTTAGATGCCTCAACTACTGCCTGAGAGTGGGAGAGGACTTCTAGTCACTTGAATAAGTATTCAGTGACTAGGAATAAGGTCCAGAAAGGGGTAAAAGAGTAGAGAAAAGGTTGATTGGATGATTATAAACCCCACTCACTGATTAATAGTAAGGTGGATGGGTTTGTATGGTAATCTGGGGGAAATTGCCTTTAGAAGGAAATCTCAGCCCATTTAAATATTACACATTATTTTATCCCCAATGTAATAACTCAAAGAGTTTGTATTACATGGGGTAATTCAAGATAATAGGCTCCTTGTAGGAGACATAACCAAATTGTAATATTTAAGGGTAAATTCATGGTGAGATATTAATGTCTCCTTAAATTAGAATTTCTTAATATTAGTTAGTTTATTCAAAGGATAAATATTATATAAAATAAATACAAAAATTATGAGTCTTATGGGAATTGAAACCTCGTCGGCCAGGAAAAACTCCTCCTGGCTGAAGAGGTTGTATAACCTTGTTGGACGGGAGGAAGTCCTCCTGGCTGACGAGTTTATACAACCTTTTCAGCCAGGAGGAGTTCCTCCTGGCCGACAAGGTTATACAACCTTGTCAGCCAGGATGAGTTCCTCCTGGCCGACAAGGTTATACAACCTTGTCAGCCAGGAGGATTTCCTCCTGGCTGACGAGGCTATACAACCTTGTCAGCCAGGAGGAGTTCCTCCTGGCCGACAAGGTTATACAACCTTGTCAGCCAGGAGGAGTTCCTCCTGGCCAACAAGGTTGTATAACCCTGTCAGCCAGGAGGACCTCCTCCCGGCCAACGAGGTTGTATAACCTCGTCGGCCAGGAGGACTTCCTCCTGGCTGACAAGGTTGTATAACCTCATTGGCCGGCAGGCACTCCTCCTGTCCGGCCAACAAGCGTTCCCACACGCCAATTGTTTGGCGTGTGGGATAGCTCACGTAATCAAACCGGAGTTCCTCCTGGCCGACAAGGTTATACAACCTCGTCAGCCAGGAGGAGTTCCTCCTGGCCAACAAGGTTGTATAACCTTGTTGGCCAGGAGGACTTCCTCCCGGCCAACAAGGTTGTATAACCTTGTCGGCCAGGAGGACTTCCTCCTGGCTGACAAGGTTGTATAACCTTGTTGGCCGGGAGGAACTCCTCCTGGCTGGCCAACAAGCATTCCCACACGCCAATTTTTTGGCGCGTGGGGACTTGCTCTCGTACTTGAACCGGTCCACCGGTTTGATTACCTGAGCTATCCCACACGCCAAACAATTGGCGTGTGGGACCTACATGCCAATTTTTTTTGGCGTGCGGGGCCTACACACCAAAAAAAATTGGCGTGCACTCCCACACGCCCTTTTTTTTGGTGTGTAGGCCCCGCATTGGCGTGTGGGACCTACATGCCAATTTTTTTTGGCGTGCGGGGCCTACACACCAAAAAAAATTGGCGTGCACTCCCACACGCCCTTTTTTTTGGCGTGTCGGCCCCATCAACGCCCCCATCCATACCACCTACCCCATCCGTACCACTGAGTAGTGGCTGGTTGGCCAGGCCCAGCACCTACAGCCCCAGATTAACCGCATTGGGTCCTACTGGAGGGCCCCCTCTCCCAGCAGGTGAGTTGTTTTCTCCTCCCGCCCCAACACCCTTGGCAATGGGCACACTGGACCCATCAGGACCCAAGTGGCCGGCAGCGCCCCCCCCCCCTCGCTCTATGACTCCACATCTTGGCGCAATGTCTCTTGTGGGTATCCCAACAGATCAGACAGTGCCGACTATGATGGACCACCGTCAAGTATCCACTCTAGTCGGCCATCAAGTTTATCCTTGGCGTCTGGTAGGAGGCTCACCCCTTGATCAATTGAAGCAGTCCAATTACGGCTCCAATCAATGGGTCATCAATTTCAAATCACCAACGAGCTCATTAAGTGGGCCCAAGGCCTAGTAGATGTAAGTAGTCATGCTACTAGGCCCCCAGAAGATATAGCTAACTAGTTGCTTCTTCCTCAGATGCCAGAGGAGGAATTGAGGCTAATGAGCATCCTCATTAGCCTCAACAGCCAAGTGCCAAGAGATCCCCTATCCCATCCAGACCCCCCAAGCTCAGGTAATAGGGAAACGTTCCCACAAATGTTCCAAGTTTTTGTTCGGACCACGGTCCACCAGGTTTTATTGTGACCCAACAATGACACTTATTGTTGAAATCTTGGTGAAATCTGAATTAGTCCGCAGAAAAATGATGAAGTATCACTTAGGGTTCTTTGATCCATTTAGAAAAACTTGATCAACAAGAGATCATTAGTCCTTTTTCCTCAATCATCTTCAAGACTTGATTCACTACCTCAAGCTTGAAGCTCGACTCACTTAACTCTCACCAATACCTACCCATCTCATTAATATCTGCTCATCACTCTCTTCTCTTCCATTCTCTGCCTAAATATCCATCCTATCAACACAAACTCACTCTGCTCACTGCTCTATGTTTGTTTTTCATATTCATCTCTATTTCTCTTTGCCTGATGTACACTGAACTTCTACTCTGTCTTTCTTCTTTCTTTTTCATTCCGCTTAAGAACTCTGCTCACTTCCTGCTACTAGTCTCCTCTGTTGAATTCTCAGTTGAATGTGTCTCTCAAGATTGAATGTCACAAAGTCACAAACAATGAATGACAAGTGAATCGCAGCCCGCACCGCAGTCAAATCAAATCAACAACTGCACTCGGTTAGGGTTATTCATTCTAATTATAAAAGGAAGAATCAAATCAAGTCCGTTTTAATCAGACTCAACAAGATTCTCAATTTTTTCCATTTGATCAAGATCTCAATTTCAAGACTCAAGATCAAGCTCCATCAAGAGCTGAATACTGTAAATTTAACCCTCATCAACTCTACTCTCTCAAAAAATTACTCATTTCATCTTCACCTTTTTTGACCATCAAGTGCTGAATCTCGATACTCTCAAGACCAAGCTCAGGCATATTAAAAAAATATCTACATCACATTTCTGTGCTGTTTGTTGTTTCTCTATTCTCCTCTTTTTTTTATTCTCTTTTCTCTTGTTGTTTGTCAAGCAAAGAACTAATCTTTTTCATATTATAAATTCCTCAACCAGTCCTTATCTTCATTACTTCTGTTCTCACCTCTCCATCTTATAAAAAGTCCTCGCCTCCATCACTGTTCTTCCATCATTAGTGGTATGCCTCTCAAACTTTCTAGTCTCTTATCTCAACCCATTTTCTCTCTTCTAATCCTTTTTGTTATTAGTCTGGTTTTGGTAATTAAATCATTTTAGCCTCAATCCATTATTCTCCAAACAAAGTCCTCATCCTTATAAAATTACTTTCCATTTACATTAGTGGTATGTCTCTGTCTCTATTACTTATTCTCTTATATCTTTTGTCATTTCTCATAATGTTTTTTTTCCTCAGTCTGGTTTTTGTTTTATAAAAATATCATCATTTTTATATCACTTATGGATGCCAAACTGCCAAGAAGAACACAATCAAGCGCACCCCATTCTTAATGATCAAGGTGAGTGGGGCACAATGATCAAACATTGTGCACCCCAGAAACTGAAATCAATTTTTGTTTAGGGTATCTGTGAGCCTGTGCCTCTTAAGTGACAACAGGACACAAGAAAAAGGGGATTAAGTAATTAATTACTTAGTAGAAGAAATAGAACCAGTATCAGAGGTGGGCTGCTACGCTACGCTAAGCTACGCTACGCTATTTCACCGCTAACTGGTAGCGTAGCGGTTTTTTTTCCCCAGAAAATCTGTAGCGTTAGCTGAAATTACACTCCGCTACACTAACAGTTAGCTTAGCAACAAATTCTTCAAGCCATATTTTTGTAGTTTTAGCTGGGAAAATTCACCGCTACGCTAACAGGTAGTGTAATTTTTCTTGCGCTAACAGATTTTGAAGTTTCCAGTAGCGTAGCGGCATCAGATCATTTCTACGCTACGCTAAATGTTAGCTGTTAGCTGATACTTTTCCCGCTAAATGTTAGCTGTTAGCTGAAGCTTTTCCCATTACACTATGCTCAAATAGCGGATTTGTTTTGCCTTCTAACTGTTGGTTTCACCAATTAACATGGCTGCTGAATAAAAAGCTGTTGTTATGGCTTCAACAGGTAAAATCCTGCTGCATTACAGATCTTAGAAGAGACATCAAACTTCTTTCTTGTCTTTGAATTTACAACTTAATCCACCATTATCTAATCAACTGGTTTTGAAAATCCACCATTTTTGAAACCATGGATACCTTAATGAAGAACAATTTGGTTATGAAAAAAAAAAAAAAAAAAAAAAAAAAAAAAAAAAAATTGAAAATAGAAATTAAAAATAAGCTTTTTTGATTGCTGTACTTGCTCGAGTAAAGCAGTTACAACAGCATTTTGATTTATTCACTTGTGCAAGTACATATTTTTCATTGTTTTACTTGCACAAGTACAGGATCCTAATTGAGCAGAGTGACCAGCTTTGACCTCAGACAGGGGAATTTATCACTCCTGCTATATTAAAAGTAACTGCAAAATAACTAATTGGTGTCACCCACATCACAAATCCTCATTTATGATGAGGGTTAAACCAATTAGGTAAGGATTTTGAATTGATTGAAATTTATAGGAGCTCTCCGAACTTGCTGGGGCACCTGACTGACCCCCCTTTGAGTTTGGCAACTGATTAAATGTAATGGGTTTGTCAAGGAAATGGTAGCGATGTTGGGTTAAGCCTTGTACAAACTCAGAAAGCTCTCAGGGGCACCTGACTGACCCCCCTTTCAGTTTTCTTGGGGCGTTGATAAACGCATGCCAACGCCCACCCGCACGCCAATTTTTTTTGGCGTGCGGGGCCTACACGCCAAAATAAATTGGCGTGTAGGGTCTACACGCCAAAAATGGTGTGGAGGCCCCGCACGCCAAAAGAAATTGGTGTGCGGGTCCACACGCCAAAAGAAATTGGCATGCGGGTCCACACGCCAATTTTTTGGCGTGTCCTCCTGGCCAACGAGCAAGCTTATGAGGTTCCATATCAATTCTAGGAGGCCCGCAGAACTTGAGGGGAGAACTTATGTATAACTTTTTGGGCGAAACAGGGTGGGATTTACTTGCTAACCAACCACCATCTCACCTGGAGCCCACCAATTCCACATGGGTCTCAATTCTTCAAAACTATCCAGATCAACTGCAACTGCCCTGGCTCAAAAGAACGCAAAACCATCACCAACAAAGACGGCCGCTGCCGGAGTGAGCTTTAACAAGAAGAATGGTAAGTTTCTTTTGCTTTTGTTGCTTGGCGTCCGTCAAACGATTGACAGAAATGTATACAAGGCTTGAACGCCTGCTGATAGTGATACCACCTCCTTCTTAGAAATCCAGCAAGTCGTTTTGATCCCCACCTTGGTCAGATGTTAAATAAACTAGGTCCGGTCCAAGTGCCCAAGCTATCTACGAATTTTCATCCAGTAAGTTCATCTGACTGCCCACTCTTGATATACCCCCAAAGTCAATGAGAGATCTTCCCACCCTCTTTCTCTCATGACAATATCAACCTAACATTTTTTTTTTAGAAAAAAAGACAGACAATATGTTGAGGATCTTAGAGAACCGAGGGAAGACTGCATCTGATCAAACAAATAAAGTAGATTTGTCTTCACCCTTGGTTCTGAATTCGACTAGAAAGGGTGAGACAAGATTGGACTTGAGGACAATCGAAGAAGTCATCAGACAATATCATATCAACCAAGGAAGTATTGATCCATCATCTTCAAACCTTGATCAGGAAAATCAACAGGAACTAGAAAAAAAAATAAAAACAATTGAGCCAGAAGTTTACCAGTACTTGATCCAACATTCTCGCCCAATTGATAATATCAAATTTGTCAAGAATCCAAACCCAAATCAACTCGATAAACCAATCAAATGTCCTTTCCCCACCCCCAAAAAGTTGGAAACGTTCTAACTGACAACATCGACATGGTGGACTCATTATTGACAATTTTTTGGCAGGATTTTTGGTCTCAACCAACCAATGTATCAAAGTCAATGTAACTCATTGAGGTGCTCCTCTTGTGGCATTTCTGTTCTGACCAAAGAATTGCAGGCAACGTCCAAGCTAATCATTCACTCAATCAATGCTCTACATGCTCAACCTTTTTCTATGGTACATTACCAACTGATTGAAAGCTGATCAACATTCAATAGACGACTATCCAGGTTTTACATTCTCTATTTTAAACTTATACAAGAAAAGAGCATGTCTGCCATAATTGCTCTCATTTGTTGTGTCTAAATAAGCAAAATCAATGTAGTAATAACACATTTGGCTTTTGTTAAGATTGGAACAACTGAAAGATTTATTTCATGTTATAAGTCTCTATTCACAATAGCTGATATGATAATAAATAATCTGTGTATACCTGAAAGCAACTTGGGATAATACCCTTTTCTAATGATGAGAGCTGAGAGTAGAGAAGCGAGACTGAGAATAGGAAGGAATAGATAACTGTTGAGTGGAGATGAATAGATATAGCAGAATGAGTGGAGGAGTAGTGAAATGGAAGGGATTATTGAGGTCTCTGAGGGTTATCTTATGGCATGATTAAAACAGATTATCTCAGTTTTGATGTATCGTCTTTCTTTTATTGTTCTTTGATATTTAAGCTACGACTTACAAAACAGTAACCCGTTTGTAGGTTTTTAACCTCAATGGTTCTGTTTGTTTACGATCGTTTCTGCACAGTGATAAAACACTGATTAGCTTTTAGTTCTTTCTGTTTGTCTGTTCTGGGAGAAAACTTCCAACTTACTATTGGAATAGTCGTTGTTGGTGATCCTGGTTCTGAGGTCTGGGGTCGTTTGTAACGCCTGTCTGGGAGCGAGATTCTGGTTTGTAACCGATCTGCCTGAGTCTGGAAGCGTAGAGAATTTCTCATTAGCTCTGGGGATTTTTAGGTCCTGGACTGTGGAATGGTTCTCACCTATTCGCGCAGCTAAGTTAAGTTTAACCACTTTTGATTTCTCACAGCTTTTAATTGGTCTGTTCACAAAACATGATCCCCAATAACTGTACCCTTCTTAAGCAATCGAGCATCAGCTTGAATTTTAATTGGGTTTGAGGATATCTTTTCATTTGGATCACTCCCTGTACTATATCTGACAAAACAAATGACAAAGCAGTCGATAGATCTAGGCAAAGGGCTACTATGGTCTCTTATAAACAGTCGCACAATTTGTTAAAGGGGCAATTGGCTTTCCAGAACAAAGATGGTACAACAAAAGAGGAGGCGAGTAATGAGAAGTTAGATTGACCCAAAGTGAGATGTAGTCTGAAAAGATCCAAGAGAGACCAACAGGTACATTCTACAAGAGGCGAATTGACAAATCAGAGTAAGTGATGACATCAAAATCATCTTGGTCAGCTCAACAAATTAGAACTCGCCTGGAGTTTGAACTTGACTGCGCCCTGATCAAGGAATGGGATAAAGCAAACACCCGCTGAAAGGGAAAAGGTTACATTAGGTTATGAGTAGCAGAACATGATGAACTAACTGATGGAGAGGAAATGGTACACACAGGGTAGGCAAGCCAAATCTTTCAGTCTCAACATTAAAACAAACATATGAGGGACTTTACAATTCAGATTGAAGATAGTCAGTACACTCATATCTTGACTCTATGTATGATCAAAATCAAAATCCCATATTCTGACAATTTGGTTCTGAAAAAGGCCCTACAAATAAACCTGCTACTGCTGCTCGACATACTAAGGACTTTGGTGAAAAACTGTTGAGAACCCAGTTTGTTGGCGTTCAAGTTCCTGCAGGCTCAATTTGGAAAGCCAAAGGTAAGCGATTTGCCAACCATCTGAAGCTTTGGCCATACCAGCGTCATGAAACGGTGACACTTGGACAGAAGCATCTGACAGTTTACCCATCAAATCTCCAACAAGAATCAATCATCTCCGCTATCAATGAGTATGTCCAGTCCTTGATTGTGAAATATACCGTCCAACATATGCCTGACCCATCTCTAGCCTTAAGTCTACCCAATGAGGTACACTACGGAAGCAATCTCTACGCGCTTCAAAGGATGTATGAATCGCCATTTGAGTTGGATATCTACTTTGACAGTGAAGGCGCGCCTCGGATCAATTCGGCAGCTTTATCAGCTGGATTGCTAGCCGCCTCCACTGCGTTTGATGAGCGCTTCATGGCTACGTTTCCCAAGATTGTCTCTGAATACTCGGCAGATGAACAGGCTATGGCCATGAAAATGGTTTCTAGTATAATTGGTGGAATCGGTTACTTTTACGGCTCATTGATTGTCGACCGTAACTTTGCTCACAAATACGACGAAGATGGACTTTTATTTACTGGTTCAATAGAGCCAAAGCCAATGATTCCATGGACCCACACAATCAACACACAAGTCTGAAAAAACAAAGGTGAAGGAGGAGGTGGTGTCAGGTATTAGGCTAAAAAAACGTTAGCAATTTTGTTGTAATGTCTGCTTACTGTACTTGCCAGAATGTAAAAGGCCAGAATGGTTGGCAATAAGCAGATTGCCAGTGTGAACAAAATTGTTCCTAGTATGAGCTGATCAATTTGATAAGTGGCCGGTTCATTTTGTTTTCTCAATACATGATACTTCGAACCTGTTCAAAAAGTGTAAATAATCATAATCATAATACAAAATCTCGTCGGCCAGGAGCAACAGTGGGCCCGCTACGCTAACAATAGCTGTAGCGTAGCGTAATTTTAGCTTGTGTCGCTAAGCTAACACAAAGTTACTGTTAGCGGTTTTGTTTTCAGCTAACGCTACAAAAATTTTGTCAAAAAAAAAAATAGCTGTAGCGTAGCGTTAGTGACTTCAAAAAAAAAAAGTTAACGCTACAGGAATTACCTGTTAGCTGACTTGTAGCAGTGTTAGCTGGAACAAACGCTACGCTAACTGTTAGCAGCTTTTGTCAGCGACACTAACTGTTAGCGTAGCGCTCTGTTCAGCTACGCTACATGTTAGCGTAGCGCCCTGCTCAGCTATACCACTCACCCATAGTGAACCAGAAGAGGCTCTCATAAATCAATATTAAGGAGTAAAGAAAAAAAAAAAAAAACTAGGGAATAAGGATAATGATAATATGAAGGCGGTCAGATAGCAATTATTGTGCAAACTATTTGTATATACATTTTTTGTTTTTGTTTTTTCTTTAATCCATGAAACAAGGAAGAAATATTGAGACCAATGAACAAGAGCAATAAGAATTTTGTTTATTTATTTATTTTCATTATTTTTTTGGGAAAAATTTGTATAGTTGTTAACAATTCCTTGAGCTTGTGCAAACGTTCCAGCCACCTGTATACCGTCTTTCAACCACATGTGACTACTAACACACCTCTCAATTGTCCATGGGTTCAAGCTTCCTTGGGCACTTGAGCAAACATCGGCAGCAGAAGAAAATGTACGCTCTGCAGCACAAGATGATGCTCAGCTGGCCAAGTAGTCCCTGGCTAATGATGAAAGAACTGGATATGTTGATGAATGAACCTGAAAAGTGTAAGTATCATTGTTAAAATCAATATGAGCTAACAAACACAAGTGGACAAAGCTGAGAACAAATAGAAGCTATACCTTCCACCACCTCAAAATACCATTGGGATCCTTCCCATCTGGACCAGTTAAGCGATCCATGTTCTTGACATATACTTCTAGCTCTTTGCTTTCATCCGATGTTTCAGGAGTGTTGAACAAATCAAATATATTATCCTTTTCAACATTTGAAGTATTCCCATCCAAGATGTTAATGTTTGATTTTTTCTTCTTGTTCAACAAATCCCTTCGTTTAGCAAAAAGGCGGTCCAAAGTTGCTTTGGCTTCCTCTGATTTTTCAGGCCAGCAATGAGAGAAGATTTTGATGTGAAACGTTGGGTGAAGAACGGTGGCCATTACGAGTGTTTCACATTCAAGCGCCTCTTCTTGGTAGACCTCACTGCCAGCATAATTGCCTAGGATGAAGTCATCCCAGTTAAACTGGGATGCACTCAACCAATTTAAACTTGGTTCAAATCAACTGATGAAATATAAATCCAAGGGACCCCCCTTGGTTTTATATTTCATTGGTTGAGGTCAACCTACTTTAAATTGGTTTTTTTGCATCCTAGTTTAACTGGGATGAACGCAACCTAGGCAATTATGCTGGCAGTGCCTCAAGCTTTTGTATCATTTTCACATACATTGGATTTAATGGATGCCCTCGATTGCATCCTGCCTCTTTCTTCTTTAAATCAGAGATGGTTTGATAGTAGTTTGGCAATACAAAAGCACCTGTAGGACCATTTCCCTCCATCTCCTTGGTCAAACGGTTAAACGGCTATCAAAAAAAATGAGCATTATGTATGAAATATATAAGTGGATCTGTGGAATGAATATATCTTACTTCTAACTCCTGATTCAATTCATTGATCATTGTCCATTCCTTGCTGGTAAACTGAATTTCTTTGAAGTAGCCAAACTTCTTGCGATTTTCTTTGCGGCTGGACTGAACAATTTGATCTTGGAATTTACTATACTCATCACGGAGCATTGCATCAATAACCTGAGTTTAACAATATGTATATCAGTACCATAACATTATTTGGAGCTGAAGCTTAATGAAATACCTCTCTTGCCCTGTAGGCCCGCTCTCGGCTTTGATATTTGATGTTCCAGCGGATTCCATAACCAGCAATCAGACCATTCACTTTTGTTCCCCCTTTTTGCTTCTGGTAATCCTCCGCACGGCGGTCAAATTCTGCTCTCCATGCACTTGATGAGGTAATCTTTTGTACTACAAAGTCCAGCTATATATCAAAAAAATAAGAAGGAAAGATTCAGTAATTGATTTCTAGTAAAATAAAAAAAATATAAAATATCCGGGTGTTGATAAATGCATGCCAAGCGCGCACGCCAACGCCAACCTGCACGCCGATTTCTTTTGGCGTGGGGGGCCTACACGCCACTTTTTTTTGGCGTGTAGGGTCTACACGCCAAAAAAACAGGGCGTGTGAGACCCACACGCCAGAAATGGCGTGCGGGTCTCACACGCCCTTTTTTTTTGGCGTGTGGGCCCCGCACGCCAAAGAAAATTGGCGTGTAGGACCCGCACGCCAATTGTTTGGCGTGCGGGTCCCACACCCTCACGTAATCGAATGGCCCCTCCCATTCGATTACGTGAGCGGGGGATGTGTATATCCCATACACATAATACATACATGTATTATGTGTATGGGATATACACATCCCCCGCTCACGTAATCGAATGGGAGGGGCCATTCGATTACGTGAGTGAGCCCGAGTCTGTTTCCGGACTGGGGCTCGCTTATGGTCCTGGTTTTTTCAACCAGAACCACAACAAAGACCGCCCACCGCTCACCGATTTGATCAAAAAAAGCGGTGAGTCTGAAAATACGAAAAAAAAAAAAAAAAAATCCAAAAAAAATCCAAAAACAAAAACAAACACAAAAAAACAAAAAAAAAAAAACAAATATGAGAAATAAAAAATGAGGAAAAAACCCCAAAAAAACCAAAAAAAAGGGTTTTTTTGGGGTTTAATTTTGTGGGAGAAAAAAAGCCCACAGGCCCAGGGCTCCAAGACCCAACTGGCCCAAAGACAGGGCCCAATGGCCGTAAGAAGGGGCCCGCCTCTGCCCATCACCTCCAGTGGGCCCACAGGCCCACTTTTATGCTCCAAAGGGGCAATAAAAGATTCAATGGGGCCATTCAAACCCCCGAGGCAGCTCAAAGGGCCCCATATAAGCCCCAGACGCACACCATCCCCCCCAAAAGTGGCCCATCTCAAACACATCTCTTCCTATTTCTATTTTTTTTTCACCGTAAATATAGTAACACGTGCTGACAAACTCTCCCATTCAAATGCAAACAGATTCCGCACAACTCACCAAATCACCAGCAAACGATGTCTCACACTGGTCATTACAACTCCTCAAGCAATCAGCCTCCACGCCCATACGGATTCTATGAGGTCGACCCCAACCATCACCCTCACGCCCCACTTGGCAACATGTATCAAAATCAAACCTCTGCGTATGGAAATTCACACGTGCTTGGCCAACCTGCAGCTCCAATCAATCAATCAGGCCACCTAGCAACTAACTATGGCTACCCAAGCAACCAATATGGCCAAGCCCCCCAGCCCCTGACTGTCCCCTCAGCCCACCCAGCCACCTACAGCTTCAAAGACAACAACTACAGACTGGCAATCCAGCCAAAACCTGTCCCCCCAGCCCACCCAGTAGTGCAGCCTGTGTTCCGCCCATATGAGGTACAATTGCCTCAATTCACCCACTATCACAATTGACCTCCAGCGTCTACCTATCAGCTTGATCCAGCCCAACCATCCTATCTGGCTCAGCCAGCCCTCTACGCACCACCTCATATAACTCAAGCCCCACCATCCCATCCGTTTCCGCAATCCCATCAAGCACCACAAATCTCAAACTACTGGCAGCCGGGACCCCAACCATTGTCCCACCCGGCCAACCCATTCACTCTTGGAGCCACTCACTTCCAAGGCCTGCCAACCTCTCACAATTTCCCCGTTGGCCAACCATCAGTGCCCGCTCCGCCGCAGACAAATCACGTCCCTTCCATACCTGTCATGCAAGATATGCAGCCATCTCTGGGGGAAATAACCTCCTCTGCGCCATTTAGCCCTCAAATTTGGCCACCTGCACAACCAAGCACTGCCAGCATAATTGCCTAGGGTGAGTTCAACCCAGTTACACTAGGATGCAAACAACCAATTTAAAGTAGGTTGAACTCAACCAATGAAGTATAAAACCAAGGGGGCTCCCTTGGATTTATATTTCATCAGTTTATTTCAACCAAGTTTAAATTGGTTGAGTGCATCCCAGTTTAACTGGGATGACTTCATCCTAGGCAATTATGCTGGCAGTGAAGTCCTCAACAGTTTCCCCCAGCAACGCTCAGCCCTCAAGTCCTTCAAACTGTGGCTGAAGGTGAGTTTTCAAATACTTCTCCACTTTGTTTTCATATTACCAAGAACTAATGTTTACCTACTCAATTCCCCAGTCAAATACCCAAGCATCACGGCTACATCTCCTGGCAGGTATCAACCTGCACCACCCAGCCCTCAACTGTTTCCCCAAGCAAATTTCAGCCCTCAAGTCCCTCAAACTGTGGCTGAAGGTGAGTCTTCAAATACTTCTCCACTTTGTTTTCATCTTACCAAGAACTAATGTTTACCTGCACAATCTCCCAGTAAAATACTCAAGCTTCACGGCTACATCTCCCGGCGGGTATCACCCTGCACCACCCAGCCCTCAACCGTTTCCCCCTGCAACTTTCAGCCCTCAAGTCCCTCAAACTGTGGCTGAAGGTGAGTCTTCAAATATTTCTCCACCTTGTTTTCATCTTACCAAGACCTAATGTTTACCTAGTCAATCTTCCAGTATACCCGCTCAATCCTTTAGGACGTTCACCGCTGGCCCCCGCAATGTTACCCGCCGCCAATCAAATGCATAAAGTGTTGATGAAATCTGAAGATGTACAATCTTATGATTATTCAGTTGGCAGTAAGTTCTCCTAGTTTCTTAATTCACCCACTTGAGGCAGACTGGCTGAACTGCTTGTGTTTCCAGATGCAATGGATGCACCACCCAAATTCCTTTTCACATGTGTCACTGATCTCAAACACTTTGTCACCACATGGGCCCACGAGCATGGTTACACTCTGAAAGTTTGTGCTTCCAAGCGGGACAAGAACATCTACTTTGCATGCACAGTTGCCGGGGAAGACCAAACCTCAGTTGATGCTATCCGGTTTCAAGAATCTAGGAATAAGCGACTGGGGTGCTGCTTCAAAATATCCGGCCACAAACCGACTTCAGTAAAACTCAAGGATGCATCATGGGAACTCCAATGCCGAAAGACGATTGAGCACAATCATGGTCCAATCGATCTGGAACATGTAGTCATCCACAAGAAGCTCTCTGTCAAAGGCCAAACTGAGGTTGCTCGCTTATTGTCTCTTGGAATGCAACCCCAGGCAATCGCTAGACTCCTTACTAGCAGTGAGGGAAGGTTTGTAACCAACAGGACAATATACAACACAAAGCAGGCACTGAGGGCAGAGAAGAGGGCTGGCAACACCCCAATCGAGTACCTCCTACGTTGCCTCAACGAATCCAATTGGACACACGAGGACGTTTACAACACAGACGGCAAGCTCCTTTACTTGTGGTTTGCGCACCCAGGATTGTTGCTTCTTGCTCGCAGGTTCCACCATGTGGTCAACATTGACTGCACTTACAAGACGAACCTGAACAACTACCCCCTGCTGCATGTGGTTGGCCAAACTGCAACCAATCACAGTTTTTTGATTGGTTTTTTTTTGATGCGAAACGAGAAGAATGAGGCCTACTCATGGGCTCTTGATAAGTTGAAGTGGGTGGTATATTTGACTAATCACCTATTCTCATCAGAAACTGACTGTACTCAGGTGCCTGTGTGATACCCATAGATCTATATGGGACGCTGACCACGCGCCAAAGGTCTTTGTGACAGACAGGGAATTGGCACTGCGTAATGCTATCTCAAAGCACTTTCCGAATGCAACCGCGGACTTGTGCATGTGGCACATCGATCGGAACATTGTGGCAAACTGCAAGCAAGCCTTTGCTGGCGATGGCGAAGAATGGGCCAAATTCATGAGGCTCTGGCATGAGGTCGCACATGCCCCCAATGAGGACACCTGCAAATCAAAGTGGGCTCAACTGACACGGTACCTAGTCACTCAAACTAACGTCTACAAATACCTGTACAAGAACGTCTGGAGCGAGTGACAGAAGTTCATGAATGTGTGGGCCGGAATGACACCCCATCTAGGAAATCTGACTTCGTCACGATGTGAATCTTCCCACAGCTGGCTGAAAATCTATGTGACGTTGGCTAGGTGCGACTTTGCAACACTTTTCATTACAATTGCTGCAGCAGTGGACCGACAACTTGACACAGCCCACACGAACCTGGCACACGAGTTACAGAAGGGATTAACCGGACTACCAAATGCCTTCAAGTCCCTCAGCTGCAAAATCTCCTGTCATGCGCTCAAGTTGGCCTTGTCTCAGTACAACAAGTTCATCAAGATGAAGAAATCCAAGCCTGGGGATCCCAGCCTTCAATGCAAAGGTAATGTCCAGGCTGGCTTGGGCATTCTGTGTTCGCACACTATTGAATGTTTGGTCCAGGGGAAGGGAGATGTGGAGCCTTCTGATTTCCATGTCCAGTGGCATCTGGCCTATAACCCTGACGGTCCAGTGAGTCCTTCTGATGTATGACTTGTTCATGTCCCTCCTAGCTAATCTTCATCTATGTTCATTGCAGGCTCTTGATGAACCACTGTACGACTTTGACAACGATTTTGAGGATTTCAAGCAGGAGATCTTGGCTTCCCACCACCCCTCGGCGTTAGAAGCAACAATGAAAAAATTACGAAGGGTCCATGCAAACACACACGTGGTTCTGCTTGCAGAGCCTGATCCTATCCGAGTGAAACACAAACTGGAAAGGCCGTGGAAGAAGAGAAAGGGTAGTGGGCGAGTTCAAAAGCGCGATGACACCCATGCAGAAATTGTGGAAGCGCAAATCCAAAAGGCGCAGGCAAGGAAAGCAAGACAGAAGGCCGGTGTATCAAAAGGAAAAGGGGGTAAGGGACAGTCCAAGCGGGCGCAGGCTCCATTGGACACCTCAGCTTCTTCCTCTGGGGACCTGAATGAGCTACCCAGTGTGGAGACACTCATGCGTAAGCAACTTTATTGCATGTATTTTTAAGAGGCTGATAACTGATGGACTTACTAAGCAGTCAAGAGAAATCACCCCCCACGAGTTGGCAGCCTCACTATTGGGAAACGGAATCGGGGGTCTTCCAGTTCAGGAACATCACGGCGCAAGGAAACGTGGCAGCCCAAGTATGGTAGTATGGATGGTGTAACAGATGAAGATTCTGATTCTGCAGATGCAGTTTCAGATGAAGATTCTGATGCCCCAGATGGGGAATCAGATGAAGAATCTGATGCCCCACATGGGGCATCGGAAGAAGAATCTGAGGCCACAGATGGGGAATCAGTCGCAGAATCTGACGCACAAGGTGGGGAATCAGATGAAGAACCTGATCCCCCAGTGGATTCCTCCTCATCTATTGAGATGCAGGTTGAGGAAAAGCTGCTGTCACCTCCAGAAGCCTCAAGAAAAGCCTCAAGCTCTCATGATCAGTTGCAGGGTGAGGCCAGGCTACATTCACCCCCCACAGCCAAGGTAAGTACTATAGCTTTGACATTAGATTATCAAGGTCTGATTCCAGTGTATGTTTCATAGGACCGGCATGTAGATGCTGAGGTTGCACCCAAGGCTGGCCGAACGAGACAGGGGAATACCAACCCTGATGTTGCAGTGAGTGACTCAAGCTTGACACGGACAAGGAGTAATGCACTGACTCTAACTGATAACCAACTTCTCATCATTCTTGTCAGGCAGAGCTTCCACCATGGATCTTAAAATACCTGCATTCCACTTATAACCCTGCAGGTGATGGGAACTGTGGTTATGCATGTGTGGCACATGCATTGGCAGCAGATAGACCAGAGGGTCCCTACGCTAAGGCCAATGGGTGGTACCAAGTGCGAAAGGATGTGTTAGAAGAGATGGAAAAGAACAAGGCACATTGGACAAGATACCTTGGGGGGCCTTCAGAATTTGACTGCGCTTACGGACGTGTTCAGGTGACTGACCCACGTGGATCAGTCCCCATGAACAAATGGATGAGCAAGTTGGATGTGGGACCAATTCTGGCCAATGCGTATAACCGGCCATTTGTCTTCCTCAGCAGAACGGGCGGGAGCACCACATATATTCCCGCCACAGTTCCCCCGGACCCTAAACCGCTGCCAGCCCTCTTCTTATCATTTTTCAATGATAATCAATGGATACGTGTGATAGTCAAGCGGACCCCCACGATTCCCTTTCCTCTCCCTAAAGTCTCCCGGTTATTTCACAAGAGCCCAGCAGCTGCTTGGCTAGACTGTGTTTCCCCTTCCACTACTCTTCACTCTTTGATCCCTAAATGATTAAATGTACCAAGTTACTGCAAGTAACACTAATTATTATTATCCTTATTAATATTTACCATTCTTATTATTCTTTAATATTATTCCTTTAAGATCTCTAGTGAATATTATTAGTATTATTAATTCATCATTATGACTTTAAGAAGTGATAACATAGTATTATTAAACTACAATCTTTACAATAAATAATATACTTAATTTAAATATACTTAAATTAATAATACGTTGATTAACTAACACATGAATAATTCAGGCTACTCTGTGATAATAAATAATAGAGTGATAATATAGTATGATTAAACTACAATCAATCTTTACAATAAATAATATACTTAAATTAATAATACGTTGATTAACTAACACATGAATAATTCAGGTTACTCTATGATAATAAATAATACTTATAAGATGTGACAATAACAAATGACACATACACAATGATAAGTTAATATTTTATTAATATTAATAAAAGGGCCTTTAATATAATAAGGGCATTAATCAAAAAACCTGGTTTTTCCGCGTTTACACCTGGTTTTCTGCACAGCTGCGGCTGCGCAGTGCACCCAGTTTTCCGCATTTACACCTGTTTTTTTTAATTGTTAATTTTTAAGCAAATAGCACGTGGAGCGCGGCATTTGATGCGCGTGACCTCCCCAATCATCCTCATTTGATATTTTGTTTAAAACAAATAAAACAAACAATTAAAACAAGGAATATAAACAAAACAAAACAAAAATATGGAGGGTGGCATTTTAAATAAGTAAAACAAGTAAACATTATTTATCAAAATTTTGAATTTATTTATTATACTTAAAGGGGTTTAGAATTTTGTGGTAATTTTTAATTTGCAAAACAACTGTGTCTTCTATTTGTTTTGGCCAATCCACCCGGTTTTTTGTTAATTTAATTTTTTGCGGGCGGATTTTCATTATTTTTCAAAGTTTTAAATTTATTTCTCATACTTACAGGGGTTTAGAATTTTATGGTAATTTCTATTTTGCTAAAAAACCATGTCTTTTTTTTTTTTGTGGCCAATCCCGCCGGTTTTTTCATAAAAAATCCTCACAGCTTAATCTCCAGGATTTCTCAACATTTTAACATTTTTTAAACTTTTACAAAGCACTTTAAGGGGTGTAGAATTTAATGTGACTAACAGTTTTTTTGTTAAATCACTGGTTGGATTTTTATGATTTTTGGACTCAATTTATTTCCAAACACCTTCATGTCTGTCTTTCAAGATATTCAGGGAGTCTTAAATGGATTCATACACTTTAGAGGGTGAAGATTTCATTGGAAACAAATACTGATTATAAAATTAACTTCTTATCAGATTGCATGACAAAGAAATGGAAATACAATTATACACAGAGGTATGGTACATTGCATGATGCTTTGGAGTGTTACATGTTGTTTATTAAATAACCAAAAACCGGGTGTAAATGTGGAAAACTGGGTGCACTGCGCAGCCGCAGCTGCGCAGAAAACCGGGTGTAAATGCGGAAAAACTGGGTTTTTTATTAATGCCCTAGAATAAATGAAATGAATAAAATAAATAAATAAAATAAAAAGCAAGAGACATAATTGCAAGTTAATAATTTATTAGCACACAAATAATATGTATAAGAAAGAGAAATTGTTATCAACACTACTGATAACAGCTAGAAAATGCTTACAAATGGTGAATATACGCATAAGAAAGAGAAATTGTTATCAACACTACTGATAACAGCTAGAAAATGCTTACAAATGGTGAATATACGCCTGAATTAACTGATATGTAATGGGCAAAAAAAAATAGAAGACATTGTTTTTTTGGGAAATAAAAAATACCATAAATTTCTACACCCCTGGAAGTATATTAGACATTTTTGAAATGTTGAAAAAAAATCAAAATCCACCTGCAAAAAAATAAATCAAACAAAAGGGTTTAAAAGCGGAGAAAACCGGGTGTGCTGTGCAGCAAATTTGAGGTCGCCGCTGCGTACAACTGTGTGTAAACGCGGAAAAACCGGGTTTGTTCCTTAATGCCCTATAATAATTATGATACCACTAAGGAATCCCAATAGCCCAATTCTGGATAATCTATAGTTTAATGCTGATATATCATCAAGAATTGGCCACAACCTACCTTCAATAAGGTAGAAACCACAAACCCACATGAGTACTCCTTGGATGCCTATTAATAATACTCTGTTTGGGTTATATTTCAAAAAACACTTAAGTCTGATGTTTCATTCAAGTGGATGAGCAAGACAGTGGTGGAAATTAAAACTCAAGGGCATGTGAATGAGAAATAAAAGGGAAACCAAAGAAAAAACAACCCCCGGTACATATATCAGAAGTGGTAGTTGGCTACAGCTATTTCTATATCTTGGGAAAACAAAATTTGGAGGTTTTGAATAGAAAAACATTTGTGAAACTCTTCATGGGTTTTTTTCCAATCAACCATTGGCAAACCATCATGACCAATCCGGTTAAATCCCATGGAGCACAAAAAGTTGAGAAAGTATAATTGGAGGTTATCCAAAGTCCCGTGAGGCATCACAGAAGTATTACCACTATCGACCTTATGTTTCAGAACATTGGCGCCAAATTCCAATAAGGCCAAAGCATTTGAAGTAGTCGGACGTTTGGACCCGTATTTGTTAGTGACAAAGGCGGTTGTTGGACCAAAAACCAGGAGACCAGCAAGCATCCGCATTTGCTCCCGCGTGTTTAATGTTGACCACTCATCAAGCTTTTTATACTTTGGTCTTGTTGGTGCCAGGAGACCACAGATGTAACACAAGGCTGACATAGCCCCCGTGAAGTATAGACCAAGGACCTTGAGACCGGAGGTGTTTGGTTGGGGGCTTGATCCATCCTTTGCGTGACTTTGAAGGTTTTCATAAGTTCGTTGGAATGCAAGATGGGCAGTATGCACCAAAGATTCGTCCAGGGGGAGAGGCTGCCATTCACTGCCCTGTTGCTCCATGTGTCAAAGGGCCCAGCAGTCTTGCAAAGCACTTTTAAGCCGGAGATAAGCGTGGTCACTTGGAGAAAAGTATGAG